>BPTQ01000009.1:219107151-219117719 GCA_019973895.1 Chrysanthemum seticuspe | reverse complement strand
TCTGTCGGATCCCGTGTTCTATCTTTTTGGGAACAAAATATACATCAAAATAAACAGTAAGGTGATCCCATAAAAACTCTACACCTTTGATCCAGCATCGGATCAAAACTAAGTAAAATAATAATTACGAAAACGCAATAATTAACAAACATCACATACGAATGTATCAAACAACCATCGATGGAAACAAAGTCATCAAAACTTACCGCCATCACAGATCAACGAATCCTCTATACTGGTTGACTGGGATTCATCAATCTGACTCACCCTTACCATTCTTAACTGGTTGACTGCTGAGAAGAAGCGAACACGCTAAACTGGTTGACTAGTGGACGGCAAACCTACTTGAATTCTTTAATCCCTACTTACAGATTCTACGATCGCGGGCCCGTGAATAAGAACGCTTAGAACGAACATCTACATGAATTACTGAACCGAATCCCCTGATTTTTATTGACCTGAAAGTTCCCCAGTGGGCGTTAGAGGCCAACTTTGGAAACGACTATCCAATCCTGCTTGACTGGTTTACAACAGGATCGCTGAATTTGGGGGTGAACTTTGTCGTCCTAACCTATCAGCAAAGGTTTCAACCGGAGATTGCGGGTGACCCCTTGAAAGTCCAGTTATTTTTAGTCCCCTAAGCCAAGTCATTAAGTACATCTACAAGCAAGATTCGCAAGAATAAGTGCCCGGGCGCTAGCATCTTAGACATTCATCCCTAATTTCTTAAGTTCATCCAAACGGCAGGTGATCAGTTGGTCAAATCGCACAAGCGAAGAAGAGTCGTCAGTTGGTCAATTCTTACCATTCCCACTCAGTCTAACTACTTAGGGTCAGTTGGTCATATCTCCTAAGCAACTAGACACTACCGCCATTCAAAACTACTGAAACAAAGGTAGCTACCAACAAACTATGTAAGCATACACTACAAACAATTAATAACGCAAAAGCATTAATAATAAAATGAATCAAAACTAGGCTACGACCTAGTTTCCACATCTCAAAAATACCCTAGTGGAATGACAAATAAAACTACATATAAAACAAGGGTTTTTCTATCTTGTGCCCTAGGGGCACAAGATAAGAAGGGGTAAAAGTACAAAAAAGTACTCACGGACCCGCAAAAAATATTTTTTTTATAGATATCTTGGTCTTTTTTTGTGGGTTCATGAGTACTTTTTGTGTACTTTTACCCTTCTTATCTTGTGCCCTTAGGGCACAAGATAGAAAAACCCATAAAACAATATATAAACAAAGACATAACATCAAATAATTAATTGGCAAATAATAAATTAAAAGACAATTAATTAGAACACAATAAATAAAGATGCACCAACAATTAAATTAGAAACAAAATTATAATTGAATAATGAAACCAAAATAATTTTATGAGTCGGAAAATAATTACATATCGTGATAAGGATAATGCTATCGATCCCGTAGTTGAGTACCGGGGCAAAACCCCGGAGCGTTTGCCCCTAAAAGAATTGCCCCTAAAAGAACCGAACAGTGCTGCACTTGTCCTCCTTCCTTGTCTTCTTGCGTCAGCAGTAAAGAAAGAACACAACAATTGTGTTTCCAGTTGATATCTTTTTCTGTCCCTCGTATATGCACTATTTATATTAATACTAGCTTAGAGACCCGTTGACACCGGGTTATTTTTTAAAGAAATAGATAAATGAGATGATAATAAAAGCAATAACGTAAATTTGTTAAATTTAAAATATGTGTGAGTTACAATCGATTTGCAATCATCGCGTTGCCAATCTAAAATAGATTGACTCGAACATAAAATGATGTGTGATTTTAATGATCAATTGAGTTGCTAACAAACCTTGTAACATTAAAAATAATGAACCATAGTATAATATAACGTGATTACACCAATGATACATACATGATACAACATGAACCTTGTTCAAAGACCTTCAAGTACTTCTTTATACACGACATTTGTTGTGGTTTTGGAGAGATTGACATCCTGATCACAAACGAAAACCTTCAAACCCCGCATACTTTTTACTCTTGATACGGCAATGTACAGTTGTCCATGCGCCTGAATAGAGGTTCTTGTTAATTTAAGTACTTGAAGTCTTGTACCATTACATAAACCATTTGATTGGTCTATGTTTCTTAACAACATAATCGGCACTCCGACTTTTAAAGCAAGCCTGTGGTTTGGAACACTTGAGAACTTCAATCCATTTATAAATTCAGGCGAGAAAATAGACTGATCTATGACAGCACCGCGCTCACTTTTATCCACGTTGTCACAACTTAAGTAGACCATTTCTTCTCCTGGAAATTTGGCCAACAAATGTTCATTTATAGTGTCGACTAACTCATTTGTGGGTGCCAAAATCGCCTTTTCTTGGAAGTAGGCCGGATCATGTATGTTATCCAACATGTTTGGATAAGTAAAGTCAATAATAGATGGTGTGGGGTCATCAACAGCATCTATTAGAATATCTTCCGGCACATCTATCGAAACCTCTCATTCGTTTGGTCCTCCAAGCTTGCCGTCTCCTACATTCAATATCCATTCTGCAAATTCTCTTATCTCGCTAACATCTTCCGGTCGTGAACCCACAGTAAGCCTCATATTAGCGGTTAGCTTAAGAACTTTTTAGTAATCCCATAGGTATGATTGCTTCAAAGAAGCACCAACAATGTCTTGGCGTGATCCTTTCGGAATGACAGGAAGAACCTGCCTAAAATCACCGCCAAATACCATCGTCATGTTTCCAAAAGGCTGATCACACGCGTCATACCGGCTCCTACGAAGTATGTCTCTCAAAGACCGATCTAAAGCCTCAAAACAAAGCTTATTTGTCATAGGCGCTTCATCCCAAATAATAAGCTTGCACTTTTTTAACATTGCTCCCAGATCGCTTTGAGCACTTATTGAGCAAGTGGAGGTCTCATCAACGTTTGCTTTTATTGTGAAAATTTGTTTACCTCTTTAAGTGTGATGGTTCCAACAACACCAAGAAAACTTTCATGATTTGTTTGTGATCTATAACCATGTGACCAAGTCCATCACTCTCCATAACGAAATCACCAAGCAAAATTGCACAGTTGGAGCACTGTATCTTTGCTTCACCATGGATTGCTGGAGCGTTAATTGAGTCAATGCAGATTTAATGAACAAAGGGGTACCATGGTACCCGTTTTGAATGCTTTTCTTGTATGTTTGATACAACAATAATGATAGTTAAAGCATGGTACATAAACTTCTCATAGGAGTTGCGGTATAAGATGATTTGATAGCTCTCCAAACTTTATAGCGACCATATGGAACTATGATAATCACATCTAAGGAGTTGTCTGGTTGTCTTATAAGACGAACAAAAATAAAGGATTTACTATTAATGGTGTTTAGTTGTATAAAAAGAGAGATATAACACACAACTGCCGGTCATATATGCAGATTCAGTGTGACCCCTAATATATCGCTTGTTCAACAATTTACTAATAATAAAAAATATTCTTGTCCATGAAAAAAAAACTTTGATCATTCTTATGGCAATTTTACAACTGAAAGAAATCTACTTGCAACAAAATAGCTGAAGAACAATTTATATGCAAAAGCATAACTATTGGTAATCATGGTGGATAAATTGTGAAATACATACCTCTTAACCACCTCTTTATAGATGGCATTTGTAGTAGTTTTCGAGATATTACCAAACAATAACCACCAATGTACGAAAATCATAAAAGCATTGATGCACCCTTCCACATTATACAACGCATTTGATTTCCACTGAAACATACCGTATCATGGGCTTCAAGTTATGATCTTACGAACGTTGCGCAGTTAAGAAATTATTCATTAAGTAGTTACGTGCACGAATAAAGTAGGAAACAACAACGAACATAAATAGTTTTCGCCATTTCATGAAGAGAATAATAAGTTTAATATTTGAGCCATATAAATTTTGGTTTATAACTATTAAAATACAGAACATGCGGTTAGCGTCAAACATTAGAGTAGCCCATGTTGATTTTGTAAACACTTAAAAGTTTGAGAAAAGCAAAAGTAAGCGATAAAATGAAGTTAGCGATAAGATTATATGTAAATTTAAACAATCAATCATACAAACGTATTAGTTATAAAGATGTACATACATGTTCGGGTTTAATCAAATGTCTTAAGTACTACTTTATAACATAGCAAAATGAATGATAATGTAGCAGCATCACATACATGACAACTATGATTAAACATACTTTATTTCCAAATCTACCATCAAAGGCAACAATATATTTCGTTTTGCTATATGTACACACATAAGAAGTTTCATTTCTTAATGCTACATGTACACACTCATACACATCAACACACTTTCATCTCAATTACAAATAAAAGTTGGTTAGTACAAATATATATTAGCTGCAAGAAACAAAAAAATTCTAAAATAAATAGAGGACTTGAAGCCGCCAATCACACTTGAGAATCAGCTCGAAATTATAACTTGCAGGTCATCATTTTATTTGTTACTAATGGACTTGCAAACTAACCCTTAGCTGACCACAACTTTTGGAATCTCCTAAGCAAATCTGGATATGAAAAAAGTACAAATTAGTATTTTTGCAACTTTATTTAAGTGTGTAAGTGCCAATATTTTAAAAGGGGAACAACCTGTTAATCATATATTCCATGGAACGTCCCTGACTTTTTCCATATTAAATCCCCGGTAAACCTTCTTAACATCACCAGAAACTAAAAGTTTCTTCCTCATGGGTCAACCTCAACAAAGTTTCGACCTGAATGCTTTGCTTTTTCCTAAATAAAATGTCCATATACAGAAATTTATTTTCTGAATTCAAATGAAATTGAATAGTTAATATGTTGAAAATGATTAAAGTCGCTAACATGGAGTTCTAATGTCAATTAAATTACATGTTTGTAATCATTAGCAACTTTAGTAATTTTTAGTTGGTCCACCACCTAGTTTTTTGCTTCAGTAGAGCTACAACGCAAAAGTAGCATATGAAATTTAAGTGGGTTATTATTTTAGTAATAAACCAGTTCTACCTATTTAACCCGCAAGTTATAAAACACAACTTAATTTGACCATTCATATTACCTGATTCTTTTCCTCTATTCTTGGCAGCTTTTCCTCTATTCTCAGCAGAAGATGAAATTGATGATGGCTAGGAGTCAAATGAAGTTTTCCTAATCATAATTAACACATCAACTATTCAAACAAAAAGTTGGACAATAAATCGTTTGCGGGTAGACCCCACCCAGACCTGCTCGGTTTTGACTTGTACTCAAATTGACCCATTTAAAATTGTTACCCAACCCACCGGACCTGCCTGCATAAAAATACAAACTTACTAAGAACCGCCATCAATCCTTAAATCCGAAAAGTTCTATAAAAAAATTATATACTTGCAAATTGCCAAGACCTGTTATTGTACTAAGAGGGTGTTGAAACAAAAACATGCCTATATGAAAAGAAGATAATATGAAAGCTCACTTGGTGTTATTTTTGTTCTCCCAGCAGTATATGCAGTGATTTTGTTTGTGTCTGTAAAAACGTGACGTGAATAAAATGCTTTTATGCAGGACATAGATGGCTGAAATTAAAGTATACATGCAATTCAAGCTTACCATCTACACTTTCGATTGTGACCACCCTTGCTGGCTTACACATCTCCCACTTGGTAAATAAATGGTGTAACGATTGGTGCAACGTTCATGGTAAGTCAAACCTAATGTATCCACATCCACACCCGAACTGAAACATTATGATTTCCATTCCAATCAGGTTAGTACAATTGCTTATTTAAAAACTCTTCGTTATCACCTTTCACCATCTCGAACGAAGCACTATTACCACAATTAAAACGTAGATAATTGTACCAAATTAATCACCAGAAAACATAATAATAATCTACCTGTAGCGTTGGACCTTTGGCAGGCCAATCTTGAGAATATATTTTGTCGTATTCAGATCCAAGCAAAATCTCCAGTCCGGCCTCTTGATACATTAGTGAACATTCATATGACAAAGGAATTCAAATTTGCCTAAAAAATAGGTGTCAAACATGAATTAAGATGATTACTACGTATCATAGTTCTAAGACAATTTTTAACGCAATTAGCTATCTTATTTCTTTACTATTTATTAAAAAATCAACGCAAGTTAATCTTAATCTTAAAGGCAAAACTAAGTCATTAAATAACTTTTTCTTTTTAACGTATCCTACCTGGACAATTTTAGCTTTACCAATCTAATCAAGACCATCATAAACAAAACCGAGATTCTTAACATCAATTCTTATTTATAACTAATACAAATAATCAGTTATTCTTGTACAATGCTACCATGATAGAATTTATACTTAAACCTCAAGCTAAACTTGAGAATGCAAAATGCAAAGAACTTAACTTGCAGCATGTATAAACCGAGATTCTTAACAACAAAATGAATGCATATTTATCTTCAACTAAAAAATAATAATACCGAGATTCTTAACAACAAAATGAATGCATATATGCAAAAATATCTTCAACTAAAAAATAATAATGAAAGAGCTACTTGATAGATAATATGAGGTTTCTCGCAAAAGATCGTATTTATTTTAATTTTTCATGATGCAGAAAATTCAGATACTATTTATAAGAAGAAAAAAAAACTAAAATAAAATCTATTTTAAGAAAACCATAAAAGATGCATATAACTTTATTCGATCAACATTGGTTAATATTATCACATGTCGTATGCACTAAAGTGGGTAGATTTTCAGATACATTTGAGAAAAGGCAGGTTGGTTTGTAACGTGTCACCTGTATAGATAAATAAGTGTGATTAGAAACATGTACTTATGTATAATAAGATCTATGCACTTCCTACAAAAATTACATGAAAAATAAAATCACAATGCTTCAAAATGCGCTACTAATGCTTTTTATACAATGAAAGCATCCAACCCGTCGTAACCACATCAGCAGGAGTGTATCTTCCGGGGTTTTCTCAAGAATGCGTTGACTATTAATTGATTTGAAAATTTTGAATGAATCAAAGAGATATGGTATATATTAATCTACATGTTTTCCGACTTCGACTTATTTTTGGATAGACATTATGACATTAAATCAAATAATGAAACCATAACATTTGACTTATTTTTTAAGGTCTTGTTAGAAACCGAATTGCATATCCAACGAATTGCACCACTTAAAAAACTGCACTTATATGACAACATTGTAGGACCATTTACATGTCTACATAAGTTGTAATTTGGATTTTATTTAGTGACTTAGTTTTGTAGGACCATTGTAGTTGGCTAATATATTTTACATGCCTCAAAACCAAAAACTAACAAACCAATAACTATAATCCAAAATGGTTATGCTTACTATTAATGGTTTCATTAATGTAATTAAAAATTAAAAACTGGCATTTGATGATTATTTAATGAAATGAAATGTACCTGATAAAATTCTTGAATTTCAATGGCGTGATAACTGAACACATGAGATGTTTATTCTTGGTTTAAACCCATGATTGTTATTAGTAATTAGTTATTATAAAAATTATACAATCAAGAGTTTTAAAATAGCCAACTAAAGTAGACGACTCCAATTCGTATTTGGTTCATACATACATTTCATCAAGCAGTTGCAGGCATACATTTCATCAAGCAGTTTGCAGGCATAAAAAAAATACCTTAATTTCTGTCACAATTGCATCCATCACGTGAGCCACATCGGAGTTCTGTCACAATATCGCATTATATTAAAATAGATTAAATTTATATTAGCCTAATCTCTTGCTTCCAATGAGACTGTTTTTAACTCCAAAATGGAATTTTCATCTTGAAGAACTTAAACTAAGTGAAATGATAAAATACTAAAACAATGCTCAAATGATTAAATACTAAATCATATTCATCCCATCCTATTGAAGAAAAGTATAAAACAAACCAAATATATGTAGTCATGGATTAAAATACTTATAAAACCCAGAAAAATAAAAATATATAAATTAAACAATAAATAGTACCTGATTGATGCTTGAGAAAAAGAAAAACTTGCACAATTAAACCGATGAACTTAAACCAAAACCTAATTAAACAAAAGTAATATGGAGCGTGTAGAGAGAACCGTGTTACAGTTAAGGGTATATTGGAGGTGTATATGGAGCGTGTAGAGAGAGAGAGAGGGACAATCATCTTTTAAAAAAAATATGTATTGAATGTGTTTAATACTTTACAAAAATACATTAACCCAAACGTATTGAATTTCTTCTATTCACTTTCAAAACCGAGCCGCATTGTTCACTTGTACTTAAAAGCTAAATAAGGTATTACATTAATTGAATTTTTAATGCAATGTGCTTAGAAGGGCTTGTACAAAAGCTTATTTTATTAGATAAAAAAATAGATTCTTTGGCTATTTAGCACTTTGGCCCTCAAACTTGCATCATATTGCACCATTAGTCCCTGGCTTTTATTTATCCATTGATTACACATACAAATGTGTTAAATATATTTAGGACTTTGACGAATTCAGCCCCTCATCGAACTTCTTCATTTATTCTTTAGTCTTCGAAGTGAATAAAATTATTATAAACTTGTCGCATTTAATTAATTACGGCGTAATTAATTATAATTACGCCGTAGCCTTCAAAACTTTGCGCCCAAGTAATTAATTATGGTGTAACTAAATATTGGGTTACGCCGTAATCCTTCGTTAGCTCATACTTATCCACTCCGAAATTATCTCTACGGCGTGACTAAATTGCTATGTTACGCCGTAACCATCACAAAAATATTACGACGTAACCATAAGAATTGGTTACGCCGTATCCTTCAAAGCATCATATTTACGCCGTAACATTATTAAGTAGTTACGGCGTAATCTTCACACAAAATACTCAGGCCCTCGTAATGTGGTTTCCAGCGTAGTCAACAGTGCTGATTACGCCGTAATCCGTCTTCAGAACATATATTAGCACATGTTGGCTTTTTCTCATATCTTTTCCGCTCAAACGTCTCATTTATCCTGAAATGCAAATACGAACGAATATGAACGAATTAAGTACCATATTAATACAAATGAGGCCATAAATACGGAAATTTGATATATAAAAGATCAGGCTAATTTGATGTTATCATGGATCAATGATGAGTTTTGTTCAACTAAAAAAACTTCAAAAGATATGTTAAAAAGTTGAACCAATCTAAGATCTAGCTATCTTCTTATTAAGTGTCGAGTCTCGTGAAGTTTGGAGATGGGATTAGATAGTAATTAGATTTGTTTTTAGCTATTGTTGAGACGGGAAGGGTAAGATATGACCAACTGACGACCCTTTCTACTTGTGCGATTTGACCAACTGATCACCTACCGTTTGGATGAACTTAAGAATTAGGGGGTGAGTGTTTAAGTTGCTAACGCCCGGGCACTCACTATTATAGATCTAGCATGTAGCGGTACTTAATGACTTGGCTTAGGGGACCAGGAACAACAGGACTTATGAGGGGACACCTGACTTCTCATGTGGTGGCATCTTTGCTGATAGGTTAGGGCGAATTGACCAAATGCTGTCCTCTCGACTTTGACCCCACCTGAAGTAATTGGAAGTAAGTAGACGTAGACATAACTAGCTAGGATGATTAACTAGGTTAGCACCACTCTCCTTTATTGATTTACCCTTTACCATTTATCTGCTTTTATTTGCTTTATTCTGCTTTAGTAGTTTAATTAATTAATTCCCTATCGAAACCATTATTAATCTGTGACACCTAGAATTAGTAATAATCCAACACACATAGCTCTTGGGACGACCTCGGCTTTACCGATTACTACACTACACGCGAACGGGTACACTGCCCGTTAGTGCACTAGGGTAGACCATAGGTATAACGAGACTTTATAAATATTAAAACCTGGTCAGTAAAACCTGCATCAAGTTTTTGGCGCCGTTGCCGGGGAGCTATTTTAGGATTTCGTATTAAGTATATTTTTAATTTTCTTTCTTAAATGTCAGGATACAAGACTCGCAGCTCGTGGCCTTTTCTGGCCATCTCATAAAAAGTCATAATCTTAGGACACACTTCGAAGCAACCATCAAGAGTAAACCAGCGAGGTTTATGACGAGGTATCAATCCAGTAGCTATAATAAAAGTAACTACTGGAGGCCAAGACGCAGTCTGACCAGACTAAGTATTTTACTCTTCTACAACACTTATCCTTGGCCTCTCATTTGAAAGGAACAGGCTTTAACGAAGAGGCCTAGCAGCTTACCCCACCGGTCTTTTCCGGTGCTCGACGCTCAGAACATAGGACTGTAAATTCTTTCTTTTAATTTTTATATGAATTATGCTTTAGGATTTTATCGAGGGGCCGTTGCCGCGGTTTTTGAACTACGTCCAAAATGACTGGTCCAAAATTATAAATATTTCAGAGCAATATGGATACCAGATGGGATCACGTGATTGCCCGTCACATGGGCAAGCGCACATCACATCATTAGCCATTTCGGCTCCAGCAGGGTTCTCGATACACACAACCTAATAATGATTAAGATCCACAGTGTCTAATTATTACC
>BPTQ01000009.1:219046735-219074167 GCA_019973895.1 Chrysanthemum seticuspe | reverse complement strand
TTGCATAGTTAAAGAGTTACATTGTCAGCTTTTAGGTGACAACTAGCTCTAATAACTACCTTGAAGGTGTAGACAAGCCTTGAAAGGTTGTCATACCCGTCAGAGTTCATGTCTACCAAGAGTTTCTCGAATGGTACTTTCTACTTGGACAAGTCCTTTGCGAGACACGTTTACATTACTAGCGAACTAGCTTGAAATTATTACCCGTCCCGGACAAGTCTTTTCGAGTTACTAACAGTTTAGTACCGTCAATTCGTTGGTTAAGTCTATTACACAAAGATTCATTTGCATTTACACAACATATTTCTTATCACATAATTTTCTCCCCCTAAAAAATGGCATATAAAATGTTATTTTTGAAAAGTTGAGAATAAATATGACCATTTCGAGTTTTGTGGGAAGATTATCCAAAGAAAAATTTTGTGAACAAAGTTTGTAAGTCAAATACTCCCCCTCAACAAGTAATACTAACTTTTGAGGTTTTGAAAACGTAAGGGGAAGTACTTGTTCTTTTGAGCAAAGCCTTGAAAAATGAAAGGTTTGATAGGTTTTACTCAAAAGTAAGAAGCTTTCGCTCCTTTTATAGGATTGTGGCACTGAGGCGTACCACAGGGTCCTTGCTTGACAATAACGGTTGTACACTGTTATGTGTGCACAAGCCATTGTCAGATAATCAAACAAACAAAATCACAATCAAGAGAGTACCCAATGATTACAGATGATCAGCAACTTTCTGAGGACGTTGGAAAGTCAGAATCGGAAAGTTTGGTCATCCTCCCATATAGCTCTCCAACCGTTGCATCTGATCCCGATGAATCAAACATTCATCAATCCTAGTTATAAATCAATGAACATCCTTGCGATCCTTTGAATTCCATCTCTTCGTCTGAATTATGCCCAACTCAATGTCCTTCAATCGATATACCAATCCATCTCGAACCATCTCCAGGGTGGCGTCATAGAACTTAGTGAATTTCATCGAAAGCCATGAAGCAAGTATGATGATTTTCACTTTGGTAGACAAACCCAAACTTTTGTTTATAAACGATTTTGTACTGAGGTTCTTGATTGATTCTGATGAAGTGTAGAATTTAGGTAAGATTTGACCCTGAGGTGGAGAACTTCAACACGCTCTTTGATTTGATGCGTATGAAAACAAGGAGTGCAGTAATGTACTTGATCTAAATTTCGGTTGAGGTTCTGGTTGGGGCTCAGGTATGTCGTGATCCTCACCACCAGTGTATGTAAAGTGATCAACGGTTTTCTCCATTGGTGGTGTGGTTTCTGAATCCCATGGTTGATCAGATGGTGGTGGCTGTGTAGCTTGTTGCGTAGTGGTGATAACCTGCTTAACCATTTGTCGAATCATTGGATGGAGTAGCCTTCTTAACAGATTCTGTTGTTAACATAGGTGTTTCTTATGTTGATGGAGGTGATGATTGAGATGATGATTTGGGCTTGGTGGAAGTGTCAATAGGTGGTTCAGAAGACTGTTGAGGTTTATGTATTGGATTGTCAACTATGTAGTTGTCTGATTCCTTCTTAAACTTTTCCTCCTCAGCTCTAGCAGCTTCTTTTGCCTCTTTTCAAATTATTTCCTCTTCAGCCGCCAAATTATCATCATCAGGGACTCTTTCATCCTTATCATGATCGTAATCTCCTTCGTTATATATTTCCCCATCTTCACCATGCTTTTCTTCTTGCGGTTGTTTTAGTTGTTGTTGTGGGTGCTTCATTTCAACAGTAGTAGTGATAGTGACACCCTGATCCTTACCGGGTTGATTAACCGGATCGGATGGGGTAAGAGATGTTTGCAATGGATCTTCCATAAGTGGAAGACTACTACTTGACCCTCCTGCCCCACCGGGTTGATTAACCGGAAAGGTTGAAGCATGGTATTCCATCCTTTTCTGCTTTAATGTCTTATGAATTTTTATTTCCTTTTCCATTGAATCATACTCATTATCAGGATGACTTTGTGAGCATGAATTTGAATGGATGTTACAGAAGGATGACCACAGCAATTCTGCAAGATGATTATGAGCATATGAAGTTGTTGAAGATGACACGAAGATTGTTCTTGCCAATTGTTTTGTCGTATCCAGCTGGGAATGTGTTTGCCATCAAGAGCTCTGCTGGGGCATTGATGATTGCTTGATTTGCAGCCATTTTGTGGTCTGAAAGTCATTAGACAAAGAGACAGACATATGGAAACACAATGTGTTTGTTTTAGTCTGATTTATTTTCTAATTACTTGTATGATGGTAACATGTTTATGTTAGTTACAAGTCCTAAGTCACATTAGTCCAAATGTATGAAGTTGATGTGATAAGTTACGTGAACTTGTTAATTTTGAAATTTCAAAGACCAATAATTCACTTAACACACAACATATTAACTTTTGTAAGCTTATATGAAACATCAGATATTTGTGACCTATGCGTAACATTTAACAAGTAACATATGTGTAACGGGCCAAAATGTAGTGAACAGTGGGTTATGTGTAACAAGGATCCTTATGCGTAAGAAAGGAGCTTATGCGTAGGAGTAAACTAAAGCGTAAGACCAAGCTTAGGCGTAAGAGTTTCTTACGCGTAAGACAAGTTCAAAGGCTTTAAGCTTACGCGTAGGGATAAGCTAGATGTTACGCGTACAGTTTACTCGTAAGAGTAAAGCTTATGCGTAACAAGCCTTGTTTACGAATAACTTTCCAAGATACACGTAATCTACTGTAGACCCCTTATGCGTAAGAGCTACGTGTAAGATTTATCTTAGGTGTAACCTTTACGCATAAAGTATTCCTTAAGCGTAACGGTTTGAACACCTAAAGATTCTGACATTACGAATAATTAACCTGTTAAATATAATCATGAAAACTTGATTGCAGTTAACTCCAAACATCTTTTAGATCACAAAACAAGCATAAGAACATATCAGATACACACAGAAAGACGTAGGCATAAAATTACTTAAACCCTAAACCCTTAATCTACGTGTAAGGGATATAGCTACACAAATCAAACAAGAATGTTTCCGGAGTATCCTAGATGTCATATGAGTGCAATGGAACAAGATTTAACACATTTCCACCATAGAATCAGAAGATTTATGGGAGATGAACCCTAAAAAAACTTAAATTCTTACAGTTTAGATGTTTCTGGGCTAATTTAAAGGTTCAAAAACATGCATATAAACTTATTCTAACACTTTCTTGACTACCAAATAACATATCACAAAATAGAAAAGCCCTAGATGAGCGCAAGAACCTTAAAATTCAACTTAATGAAATTTAAGATTCAGGATAGTTTTGGATGATTGAAACAAGTTTAATAGACACTAAGAAAGGTTTTAACACAACTCATTTCAATCCAAACACTTTTATGCATAAACACCCAATTCGTTCGAGTGAACAATTTACCAAAATCAGTTTAAAGAGTTTTAACCGTTGGATTTGAAAGTTTTTTTTTTTTGAAATCCTTGTTTAGAATCTTGATCAAAACAATTTAGAACTTACAGATTATGAACAGCTTGAACGGATTTAGAATATTTGATTTGGGCCGTTTGATCTTGGTGGTTTAAGAGTAAATGATTTTGTTAAAATTAATTTGCCAAGTTGACACATTCAGTCCTTCAACCTCAAAGAAGGTTCCAACCAAGATCCTTTAACTTCCGTTTAGGTTAGACAAAACACATGTAAGACAAGAAACTTAACGATACTCCCCCTCGACTTTTGAAATAATGAATTTTGAAAAACAGTT
This sequence comes from Chrysanthemum seticuspe, assembly GCA_019973895.1. Lineage (NCBI taxonomy): Eukaryota > Viridiplantae > Streptophyta > Magnoliopsida > Asterales > Asteraceae > Chrysanthemum > Chrysanthemum seticuspe. Next base: position 219,070,409 of record BPTQ01000009.1, on the reverse strand, counting down.
GAGTTCGAGGAGAGTATTTGACAAGAAACGTATCCACCATTTTAGAAGAAACAACATATTTTTTAAAACATGGAAGTACAAGGTTTTATGAAACTGAAAAAATATTTACTTTCTCCCCCTCAACACTTGTTCGGGAAAAATAGTGAAAGATTTGATAGAAGAAAGTGTTGACTGAAGATTTGTACTTGCGATGTTTGAAAGAATTTAGATAGAAGAATATTTTTGAGATTTTCTTATTTTATATTTTTATATTTTGTTTTTGAAAAAAAATATTTACAAAAGAGGTTTTGGTGTTTGACTGGTTTTTAAGAATGTTTTAAGAGTTCATCCAGTTCCTCTTGAGTCAAACACCGCATACCAATCCGGTGGACCAACTCATTAAACCTAGCAGGAGCTAAGGCTTTGGTGAGACGATCTGCCAATTGGTATTCTGTACCCACAAAGTATAATTCAACTGTACCCTGTTCCACGTGGTCCTTGATGAAATGATATCGAAGATCGATGTGCTTTGACTTTGAGTGTTGAACTGAGTTGCACGAGATCGCAATAGCACTCCGATTGTCGCAATACATCGGGATTCTGTCAAATACGTAACCATAGTCTTTGAGTTGTGTTCTTATCCAAATGACTTGAGCACAACACGCCGACATGGCTACATATTCTGCTTCGGTTGAGGACAGTGATGTACAATCCTACTTCTTCGATTGCCATGACACCAGTTTGTCACCAAGAAATTGTAGTGCTCCTGAAGTACTTTTCCGAGAGTCTAAGCAGCCTGCGTGATCAGCGTCTGAAAAAGCTATTAGTTCAAAACCAGAATCCTTCGGATACCAGATCCCCAAATTAATGGTTCCCTTGATGTATTGGAGGATTCTCTTAGCCTCAGAGAGGTGGGTTTCAGTTGGTCGCGACTGATAACGTGAGCATAGATATACGGCAAAAACAATATCAGGTCTGCTAGCTGTTAGATACATGAGAGACCCAATGATACTATGGTATTTTGTAGGGTCAACCAGTTTCCCATGCAAATCAGTGTCTAACTTCTTGGTATGTGACATTGGTGTGGCATAAGTATCACAAGTATTCATTCCAAATTTGTTCATAATTTCAAGGGCATATTTGGACTGACTCAAGAAAATACCACGGGGTGATTGATGAACTTGCAGTCCTAGAAAGAATGTAAGTTCACCCATCATGGACATTTCAAAATGTTTCTTCATTAGTTTTTCAAAAGCATTTGAATATTTTAAATGTGTTGACCCAAAAATGATGTCATCCACATAAATTTGAACGATTAAAATATGTTCCCCGTGATATTGTATGAAAAGTGTAGGGTCGACCGAACCTTTGGTGAAATTATTGGCAATTAGGAAAGGTGATAAATTATCGTACCACGCCCGAGGAGCTTGTTTGAGTCCGTAGAGAGCTTTGTTCAGTTTGTAGACATGGTTCGGGAACGCGGGATCAACGAATCCTTCTGGCTGGCTGACATAAACCGTTTCTTTCAGTTGACCATTCAGAAAAGCAGTTTTTACGTCCATTTGAAAGATCGTTATATTCATATGAGCCGCGAACGCTAGAAATATCCGAACAGCCTCAAGACGAGCAACCAGAGCAAAGTATTCTTCAAAGTCAATACCCTCTTCTTGACGATAACCCTTAGCCACCAGACGTGACTTATTTCTGATTACGTTCCCTTCAGCATCCAATTTGTTTTTCCAAATCCACTTTAGACCAATGACGAAGACCCCTGTTGGTCTTTCAACAAGTTCCCATACTTCAAGACGTTTGAATTGGTTGAGTTCTTCTTGCATGGATTCAATCCAGGTGTCTTTTGTCATTGCGTCCTTAATGTTTTTAGGTTCAGATTGGCATATAGTGAGAGGATAAATGCAATGTTCACCATCTGTGTGAAGACGTTGTCTTGTAACGACTGGTTGATTCGGGTTGACAATAATATTCTCTAGAGGATGGTCTTTTGTCCAACGATGTGTAGAGGGTTGATGTTGATATACATTATGCAGATTTTGAGGATTCAAATGGTTTGTTGATGATTCCGCGACATCAGGTGCAGCAGTTTCATTGGCAAACGGGTTAAAGAACGCATTTGGATCAAAATCTACAGGTGGGGGTACTTCATTAAGAACATCAGCAGCTGGTTCAGCGTCGTTGGAGGCAGTTTGTTCAACTGTTGTTGTAGAGTCAACTGGTGGTGCTTCTTCAATAGTAGTTGTTGTAGCAGGTGTATCAGGTATAAGAGTAGTATCAGGTTGAGCAGCAGAAACAACGGATACACCTGGAGCACGGTCATCAATATCGTCACTGAACAGAGGAGCAAATAGACTTTCCATTTGTTGACGTGTAAGCTGGGGGCTTAGGTCAGCTGATGATGGGTTTTGGGGGAAGTTTAAGCGGTTTTGACCGGGTTCCAAGCTGTTATGCTCAGAAGCCATTTCAGTGAGTTCATCAAAATGAGCATGAATCGTTTCCATAACTTGCTTTGTACGACGATTCCAGATCTGGTAACCTTTAGAATTCTCACAATATCCAATAAAGACTCCAATGTCAGCTTTGGTTTTGAGCTTTCCAAAGTCATCACGATCATTATTCGGATAGCAAAGGGATCCAAATACATGAAAGTGTTTAAGATTCGGTTTTCGGTTGTGGAGAAGTTCAAATGGTGTTTTGTTGTGGCGTTTTGTAATCATTGAGCGATTCTGAGTGTAGCATGCAGTTGAAACAGCTTCAGCCCACAAGTAATCTGGAAGTTTAGCATTGATTAACATCGTTCTGGCAGCTTCCACTAACGTACGGTTTCGTCTTTCAATAACTCTGTTTTGTTATGGTGTGCGGGCAATAGATGTTTGATGCTTAATTCCCACTTTCTCATAATATTCTTGAAGAGTTTGGTTAACAAATTCAGTTCCTTTGTCTGTTCTGATTTGGCGGACGGTGTTCCGGAGCTGAACTTGAATTTTCGTGAGAAAGGTGATGATCATTTGTGGAGCTTGGTCTTTGCTTCGAAGAAAGTAGACCCAAGTCCATCGTGAGTAGTCATCAATAATTACTAAGATGTAGCGTTTGCCATTAATTGTCTGCACGCGCATCGGGCCACACAAATCCATGTGAAGAAGATGAAGCACATGCTGAGAGCTGTGTTCCATCTTTGAAGGAAAATGAGCACGAGTGCTTTTCCCTTGTTCACAAGCTGAACATAGGTGATCTTTAGAGTACCGGAATCTCGGGAGACCTTCAACTAGTTTGTGTCGAGCAAGGTTGGTTATGGTTTGAAAGTTTAGATGTGAAAGACGACGGTGCCATAGCCAAGATTTTGTAGATGTAGCCTTTGAGAGAAGACAGATGGGAGATGAAGCGATCATGTCTTGCATGGAGATAGTGTAGAGACTGGATGAGCGTTGGCCAGACATAAGATCATTTCCTTGTAGATCACGAATGAAACAAGTTTTCTCCCTAAAAGCAACTTCCAAATCTCCATCACAGAATTGACCAACAGAAAAGAGATTGTGACCGAGGCCTTCCACATAATAAACCCTGCTAATTTCGATGTTGCCATTGATGTAATCTCCGTAGCCCATGATAGCTGTGAAGTGATCATTCTCGAATCTGACAGTGCCAATGAACTTTGCAACAAAGTTTGATAACAGTTTAAGGTTGCCTATCATGTGTCGGGAACATCCGTTATCAACAATCCAAAGGATGATCTGTATCACCTGCATTACACACAGACGACACAGATGGAATAGAAGTAGATGTGGAACCCGATGAGTTAGAGGGTTCCGAAGCAGTTATAGTTGAAATACACACATCAATGATTTTAGGCATCCATTTAAATCCTAGTGTATTATGTATCCATTTCTGCCATCTCCAACTAGTCTTAGCTTTAGTCTTAGTGAATGCACTAGGTGGTACTACATTTCTTGGAGGTGAGACTGGAGCTACAGGGACATCAATGTGTTTTTTAGAATCTAAAGAGGGCGGTTTACCAAGCACAGACTTAGAAGCAGTAGTGGGCCTAGAGGTATTCCGAATCTTAGGATTCCTTAAACGAGACAAGATAGCCTTAGCAACACATTTATCATGACAGTCAGAACGCATACTTTTACGACAAATAACACAAGAAGCATCAGATTGAATATCAAAAGTACTTAAAGGTTCAGCATTAGTTACAACACTTTTTCCATTACATTTGCTAGACGCAATATCTAAAGTGGGTGCAACTGGAGTCTTATTCAAAATCCTACGGTGTTCTTCTACTTCAGCATTCATTATTTGTCTTTTCTTAGGTCGCAACTTCCTATTCTTCCTTGTATTGCTTCTAGGCTGTGAAGTGAGGACGTTTGGAAAAGAGGCAACTATTCCTGTTTCAGTAGAGGGAATCACATTAGTAACTTGTGTTTTGTCAGCAGGTATTCTGGGGACATGATTGCTAATTGTTACAGGTGCAACTCTCTTAATGATGCTAGGCTGAACTTGTTCATAGTTTCCTAACATTTCCCTTAACTTAAAGATAGTGTGCACCAGTTCTTGATTTTCAGAACGAAGATTTCCAGAAAAATTCATGACTTCTTTAGTGTATGCAAGATAATGATCAAGTTCGTTTGATGCTTCATCACGAGTCTGTTTGAGTAAATCAAATATGACACCATATTAATTTTTAAATTTTGCAAGTTCTTGTTCATATTTTGAGATTTGACACTTAAAAGACACGTTTTGATCATCCAGTTGCGCAATTTTAGGATCAGAAGATTTAGCACGCAACTGGGCGATTTTGTTTTGAAAAACAAGTTGTTGATCGTGAATATCTTTTTGACACCAATTAAGACGACGTTTTGCATTAGAAAGCTCGTTTGACAATCGTTCATTTTCAACTTTTAAAGACTCGTTCTGAAGCACATTATCAGTATTCACAACAATATCAACTGTATCAACAGATGCATATGCAACAGATTGTAATAACACAAGATTATTGATTTCAGCACAGATAACGTTTTCCAAGAGTCGATCAACATCTTTTCTCAATAATTTCTTTTTGCGTTTAGTATTTGAAATTGATGTTTCTGTTTTCTCGAAAACTGTTTTCATGAGACCAAGTTCCTTGTGAAAATCCCTTTCCCAATATAGTGCACAATTTTTCAAATTTTTGACATGGGGTAAAATTCTTTTCTGAAAAATGTCTCTTTGTTCTCGTGCCAATGGCGAGTGAAAATGTTCAACTTTTATTTCAGACTGAAATTCAATCTCACGTTCCAAAAGTTTGATGTCAGATAAGAAAGTGTCAAAATATTTGATAACACGACAACTTTCGGCTTTAGTTTTTACTTCACTGAGTGAAGGTAAAGGACCATTGATTGATCTCCAAAACAGTCAAGTTTAATCACACAAGCTAACCACTTGTGAATGGTCAACCGTAATAAACTTAAAACAGTCTAGAACCAAATGCAATTAAGATCTGGAGAATATAGTGGATTCCCGGGTCGTTAAGTCCCACGGAGGATGAATGGTGTTTTAACACAGACAGATGTCGAATAATCACTAAGGATAGTGATCAGTAAGGATTTTGGAATATTTATACCTAAAGAAAAAGTTTTGTAAATTACAGGGGCTTAAATGCAAATTAAAGAAAATTAAAAAGCTAAAATATATTAAATAAATGCTATCACTATTTTTACAAGTATGTTTTTGTGATTTATAAAATAAAATAACTTAAATAAACTATTTTAATTAAAACGTAAACTTAAATTATCTAAAAACGTGACTTAAAATGAAAACGTGCGTTATTTATAAAAATTACGCGAGTGCGCAAGTAAAAACGTAAAATTTATGAAATAAAAGTCCTACGAATGTAAAAACAATTTTCTTACTTAATATATGACAAAAGAAAATTTTAGAAAAAAGATTTATATTTTTTTGACTTTTATATTTTTTATTATGAATTAAATACTATTTTAGACTAATTAAATGATTAAAAATACTAAAACTATTTAGAAAAATCTGAAACTTTTTTGTAAATTACTTTATACTAATACAAATCTAGGAAAAATACAAAAGTTGAAAAAGCTAGTTTTAATAAGCTAGAAATAAGCTGATTAATACGTATATGCTAAATGAGAAAACAAGGCTTATGTATTAAATATTGCAAGAGATAACAGTCAAAGTCCCAAGGGCGAATCCCAGCAATGACTTTTTGCAACTATTTTATTTTTGGATTTTTATTTTACAAACTTATTAAGCACTATAAAATAAGCATTTTTCAAAACTAGAACTCTTTATGAAAAACACTAATAAGCTGAGTTTGAGCTTATTTTCTCAACAGTTAACAAAAAATGGAATAAGAACAAGATTAAGCTAAAATAGCTATAAGCTAGTAAATAAGCAATAGGTTAACTGAAAATAAGCTAGACAATTGATTTTAAGCTAAAATGAAAACTGAATAAGCACAATTACTTATGAATAAGCTCTTAACAAAATCCAAATAAGCAATTACTTAACTGTTTCACAGGGTAATTTTTGGGTTTTCTAAGTACTTTCTAGCTACTTTTTAAGCACTAAGATAAGCTAGGAAATAAAATCTAACACTGGAACTAACTAGTATACCAGCTAAGCTATCCATAAAGCTAAAACTCTTACTGTGGAGTTCACTAAAGAGCTTTTAATGAGCTTATGAAAATACTTATAAACACTGGATGGTTTGTACTAAATGAAATGGACAAAAATAAAAAGCACTTGCAGGCTTATCAAATAAGCTATAAATTGGAAAATAAGAACTGGAATAGAGACACAGCTAGGTGGGCTACTCAAAAAGCTAAATTGCACAAGCTAAATCTCTGTAATGAGCTCTGTGTGAGCTTGTGAAATAGCTTATATCAACTGTGCACAGGGCATGTTCTTGAAACAGTGGTTGAAATAAGCTAAGAGATAAGCATTTTATAAGCTGATTAGAAGTGAACTATTATTTTTCTAATTAAGTTTAGCAGCTAAATTTTAATATCCCAAAAGGATTTAAGCTAAATCTTAATATTTAATCCTATATGAAATTATTCATTTTATTCAAAAACTGCTTAAGTGATATTTTGACTTTTTAATTTACACTAAAACTTTGACTTTATGAACTTTAAATCAATTCTATGGACTGAACAAGTTATATTAAGCTATAATAAGACTGATTTAAGCTGGAGTAACAAGTTATTAACAATTTTGATGAGATTTGCAATCTAGAATTTTAACAGTTAACAAGTAAAATGATCTTAACTATGATTTTGACTTTTTGCTAAACTAGGACTAAATTATATGGTTTAACTGATCTATTAGAAACTAATGTAACTCAGTACAACAACAAGTAACAACTCAACAAGCCTCTAGCAGACTTAACTCAGCAAATCCAAGCACCATTTTAAGAGGCTGTTTTGAAGGTTATTATACTAAAACAAATTTTTAAACAAAGTAATCTATTTATTATCTGATATTAACTATTTTTAAACAGATTTAGACTAAAATTAACAAGAGTATAACACTTATACTAAGAAATTCAAAATTTAAGGAAATTGCTTACAATTTGTAAAGTTGTACAAAACTGAGAACTGAGATCAAAGGATCACTCCTACTACCTCCCATGAGGTTCTAAACCCAAAAGCAATCCAAATTGTACCTTGCTTCAGTCTTGAACTTTATTTCATTTGATTTTTTTATTTTTAACTAATTTTTTTAGTAATTTTTGGTATTTTTGAGTTTTGAGTCTAAACTGAGTTTGAATGATTCTAAAAGATTAGAAAAGTTTTTTAAGAGCTTTATGTGAGCTTATGAGTACTTAACAACAACTGGTAACAACATTCTCATGAACTTGATAATTTGAACTTGAAAATTGGTGTAAACTGAAAATGACAATGAAACTTGAAATTGCTTGTTGAAAAAGGATTAACATACACTGAAATTGATAACAACAGTACTTGGAAACTTAAAATTACACTAGAATTTGAAAATTTATTAAAACGACATAAACTAAACTAAATTACTCTACATACTCTTCTTCCTTGCTTCTTTTTCCATTTATATTGATCCTTTAGGTTCCTTGTCGACCTCTGAGTCATTCCCACCTATCTTGAGCCGTTGGATCATTCCAAATCATCTAATTCGTACAAGTGGAGTTTTTGGCGGGAAAAGTCATAGAGCAGCTTTTTTTACATTTAATGATTTTTGGTGTATGTGGAGGTGTTAGGGATTAGGTAAACAGGTGGGGGGATAAGGTGGAAAGGTGGAAAGTGGTGGTGAGGTGGAGAAAACCAGGTGGTTTTGGAATGCAGGCATGGGGGAGAAGGAGAAACAGTGTAGGCGGTTTTATTTCATTTAAATTTTGGGCCGGGTTATGGTATTTGGGTTTGGGCTTTGGGTTTAGATAATATAGGGTCCGGTTGGTTTTTTATAAGCACAAGGACCATAGCTGTAATTTGGTGAAAAGTGAGGGACTGAAATTGACAAGTTTCCAAGGTTATCACAAGGGTCAATCCTGCAAATAATGGTTAGTACAAGGACTAAATTTGCATAAAGTTCCATTTTTATAAGTCCAAGGACCAAAACTGTTAACTTTGATATTCTAGGGACCAAACTTGTAATTTTTCCAAAGTTCACCATAAGGACCAATTTTGTCATTTATGAATAGTACAAGGTTAATATTTGATAATTTTCACTTTTTAAATTAACCAAGGACCATTATTGACATTTTTCAAACTTGAGGGACCTTTTCTGCCATTTGCCCAAAGATTCATTCAAGGACTATTTTTGACAACTTAGAATATTTCAGGGACCTTGAATGATTATTTTACAAGTTTTTGAATTACCAGGGACTAGTTTTGACAACTTTTGAAACTTGGGGGACTAAAACTGCCAATTATGCAAACTTGATACGTTTTTCATCTGATTTTGGTATTTTTGCATTTAAAACACATAAAACACTTGTTTGTGATATTTTCATCATTTTGATGCGTTTCTGAGTGTTTTCAGATGTTTTTGCAGTCTAGATGGTACAAAAATGATGAGTATTTAGACACTCATCATAATCCTACGCGTAGCAAAACCCTAAAACTACGCGTAAGGTTATCCTTGGTTTGATCTTCATTTTCGTGGTTTACTCCGTGTTTTCTTACTTGGATAAGTCTGAAAATACGTCGACTTGGGATATCTTTTGCACTGTGATAGTGTAAAAGATCACTTGGGATAAAACCCTAAACTTACGCTTAAGCATAAGCTTACGCGTAGAAAATCCTACGCTTAAGATTCATCTTACGCGTAGACCTAGTCCTACGCATAAGGTAATCCTACGCCTAACTTACTGTTTACGCATAACCTTAGCCTTTTTTCCCTGCTTACGCGTAAGCTAGAACTACGCGTAACTTGTACTGTTTACGCGTAACTTTGGTGATTTCTACGCATAAGTGTTATATTGCTCTCACGTGATTTCTACGCCTAAGGACACTTCATCAAAAAAGGTTCATTCGACTACAAAGATCCATCAACACAAGTCTTCAAAAAAAAAATTTCCAAAATTAATTTTTCGAGGAGACTAAACGTTCAATTTTTACGCGAGATTCAAATTTTGGTTTAACCGTGAAAATTTTGGTCAAAAATTCAAATTTTTGGGCCCAAATTCAAATTTTTCGGGTAAAATTTGGCGTCAAAATTGTCATAACTCAAATTTTTCTTTCAACCTTAGAATTGAATTTTATAGTGAATTTCAAATTTTGAGAGTCAAAATTTTTCAAAATTATTTTTGGAGGGAAATTGCAATTCACTATATCGACCTTTTGTGTGCTATATCGACTTCGCACCTTTTTCTTCTCTTTGACTCTTATGCAGGGGAGTGAAATGGATTCTGATCATAAAGATCCATTTGTGGCATTGAAAGAAGGATTCATGGCTATTCAACTGGCATTGAAGCGTCAGACATCATCAAATTCCCGATATCCCGCAGTCGTGCTAGGTGAAAGAGTTGATGTACATGAAAGGAATGCTCAAATGAACGTTGAGAATGTTGTGATTACTGCATCCGTCGGTAATGCGGACAATGAGGTTATAGCATTGGAAAAGCAGGATGACAGCAGCAGATATGGAGAAGATATCATACTTAACTACGACACCGAGCCCAACTGTGACGAAGAACAAATGGTTGAGGAAGATATCTTACCCACCTATGACACTGACACAGAACAGATGGTCGAGGTACAATCTACTATTGATCATATTCTGCCTGCAAATGCGATACAACAAACTGAGCAACCTGAATTCAGTAATGAAGGAGAGGTTGACCAGCATGTTGCACAATGTCCAGACAACTTTCTCATGTCTGAGCCCTTACTTGTTAACAATTCAACTGAAACGTCAAATCAAACTCTTGAATCTGAAAACATTCTTCTCAAAAAGACCATTGCTCAGTTTCATAAAGATTTTTCAAAACTAGAGGCACATTGCATCTCTCTTGAACTTAAACTTCAAAACAAATCTTTTTCTTCAGAACACAATGGTCAGTCTTCAAATGAACAAAGTAATCGTGTGGATACATTAGTAAAAGAAAATGAGCATTTAAAGGCTCAAATTCAAGCTAAGGGGCTTGCACATGTTGCTTTACAAAACAAACTGAGAAGATTAACTGACAAGAGTGTGGATACTTATTTTGAAAAACCAACAACCTTGGGGAAATCGTCTCTAAAACCAATCAGAAACCAATCAGTTGTCAGACATCCAACTGCTTTTAAATCTGAACGTTCAAAATCGTCAAAACCACGGTTTCCCTCCCAAGTTGTTGAGAATAATCATTTGATAAAACCAGTCACTCCACATTCCTGGCCTAAGAATAATCCTTCTGTTTCTGTTAAACATGTTTCTGTTAAACCTGTTTCTGTTATACCTGTTTCTGTTAAACCTCAACTTGTGGCTGCTCCTGGCAAATCTAGGATTAGTTCGAACACTGTGTCTAAATTGAGCATTAAAAGTAAAGATTCATATGATTCACATGACACGTACAAGAACTGTGATCTAGAAAAGGCTAGGAAAAGGGCACTTCTTCAAAAGGATGGAATCTTAGGTTCACGACCTAGTGTATCACCTTCGAGTGTATTACTGAACACTACCTGTAGTAGCAAACCAAAACCTAAGTTAACTCAACAAACAGTTAGAAATAAACCCGTTGATCTAAATGTAAACTGTCAGAAACCTAATAGGTGGATCCATATAGGACGCAGACTCTTCCCAAAAGAAGTTTCAACATCCCCTAGATCTAACCTTAGATGGATACCAACGGGTAGGATTTTCAAAACTGTTAGTCTTAGGTGGATTCCTACAGGCAAGATACTAAGTAGTTGCACCAATACAATTGGGATACCAACACCATCCATCCCTGAGGCAGGAAAGGAAATCATCAACATAGCATGTTCAGGTGTCAAGAAGATAATTGACACTACATCTTTATGCTTCTAACATCTGGAACCCAGTTACACTTGGGGATCCATGTTTTTCTCTTTCTTGCCCCCTTCTATTATTCTATGCAGGTACAACAGCTATGGCTCATACTGCAAAACAGCGTAGGACCCGTTTCTCACCGTAAAAAATATCATGATCCATCAGCTGTTCCACCATTGTACTTAATCGTCATGAATTGGAAACATTGCTTGATCCTCTGATTAAAGATTCTGCCAAAAGTCGTGCTTCAGATGTATCGAATGTTTCCGCTGCACAACCGATACTACTCTAATTTCAGATACATCTGAATCTACAACAACAACCGAATCTTCTATAACAGAAGATCAAACTGCTTCCAACAACAATGACACAGCTGATGATCAACATAATGAACAGAGATGTTTTATCAGCAGTTGACTCTCTCGAAATATTTTTGGTACTTCACACTTGTTCGATCAATTGGACATACATGGTTTCGCTGTCTCCTTATACATGGTTTCGATGTCTTCAATTCATCATCAACATACGTGGTGTATGATTCTGAATCATTGAAAACATCGAGGGGGAGAGAGTGTGTAGGTGGTCATTGCTTCCTTGTTCTTCTACATGCTTCTTTGTGAAAACCCAATGCCTTCTTGAAGTTCTTCAATTAGGGGAAAGAAATAAGACGATATGTGGCTCAAACGTCTCACTTTGGTGTTATCGTCTCAATTTCACGGGTGATCTTGTGTGAAGTTACCCAAATATGATGTTAAGATGCCTCACACACGGTCTTGGCATCGAATTATTGCTTATTCACAGGTGATTAATATTCCGAAAGACCACAACATTAAGGGGAAAGTCGTATCATTTCGTCTTTCGTGGTTTGTTTGGTGTGATGCGTCTACATACGTGAGAAGATCTTGTTGATTTCTCGCATGTTACCCTCGAACGGATCTTCCGCAATTAGTCAGATTTTCTTTGTGTGGTTTACTGCTCATCTACAAATTCCGCTGCATACTGAAACCTTCAAAAGTTAGAAGAAATGTAGACTTCATCAAAGTTTCAAACCTGCTAAAGACAGTTGTCAGTTTGAGGGGAAGCTGATTCTGAAATTTCTTCATAATGGCTTCTGAGTATAACAGCTTAGAACCCGGTCACAACCGTTTAAACTTCCCTAACCCCCATCATCAGCTGAACAAAGCCCCCAGCTAACTCATCAACAAATGGAAAGGTTATTTGCTCCTCTGTTCTGTGACGATATTGATGAACGTGCTCCAGGTGTATCCGCTGTTTCCGCTGCACAACCTGATAATATATCCTATACCTGATACACCTGCTACAACAACTACTGTTGAAGATGCACCTACACCAGTTGACTCAAACACAACAGTTGAACACACCGCTTCCAACAATCATGAACCAGCTGATGATATTCTGAATGAAGTACCCCCAACTGCAGATTTTGATCCAAATGCGTTCTTCAACCCGTTTGCTAATGAAACTGCTGCACCCGATGTCGCGGAATCTTCAACAAACCATTTGAATCCTCAGAATCTGCACAATGTATACCAACATCAACCCTCTACACACCGATGGACAAAAGACCATCCTCTGGCTAACATTATTGGCAACCCGAATCAACCAGTCCTTACGAGACAACGTCTTCACACAGATGGTGAACATTACATTTATGCACTCACTGTCTGCCAATCTGAGCCTAAAAACATTAAAGACGCAATGACAAAAGACAACTGGATTGAATCCATGCAGGAAGAACTCAACCAATTCAAACGTCTTGAAGTATGGGAACTGGTTGAAAGACCAACAGGGGTCTACGTCATTGGTCTAAAATGGATTTGGAAAAACAAATTGGATGCTGAAGGGAACGTCATCTGAAACAAGTCACGTCTAGTTGCTAAGGGTTATCGTTAGGAAGAGGGAATAGACTTTGAAGAATCTTTTGCTCTGGTTGCTCGTCTTGAGGCTGTTCGGATATTTCTCGCGTTCGCAGCTCATATGAATATGACGGTCTATCAGATGGATGTCAAAACGGCGTTTCTCAATGGACAACTTAAAGAAACGGTCTATGTCAGCCAACCAGATGGATTCGTTGATCCTGAGTTCCCGAACCATGTCTACAAACTGAACAAAGCTCTTTATGGTCTCAAACAAGCCCCTCGGGCATGGTACGATAAGCTATCATCTTTCCTCATTGCTAATAATTTCACCAAAGGATCGGTTGACCCAACTCTTTTTATACAATATCACGGGGTACATATCTTAATTGTTCAAATTTACGTGGATGACATCATTTTTGGGTCTACACATAAAAAGTTTTCAACCGCTTTTGCAAAACTAATGAAGAAAATTTTTGAAATGTCCATGATGGGTGAGCTCACGTTCTTTCTAGGACTGCAAGTTCATCAATCACCCTGTGGTATTTTCTTGAGTCAGTCCAAATATGCCCTTGAATTGTTAAACAAATTTGGAATGAAAACCTGTGATACTTATGCCACACCAATGACTCATACCAAGAAGCTAGACGCTGATTTACATGGGAAATTAGTTGACCCTACCAAATACCGAAGTATTATTGGGTCCCTCATGTATCTAACAGCTAGCAGACCTGATATTGTCTTTGCCGTTTATCTATGCTCCCGTTATCAGTCGCGACCAACTGAAACCCACCTCTCTGAGGCTAAAAGAATCCTCCGATACATCAAGGGAACCATTAACTTGGGGATCTGGTATCCGAAGGATTCTGGTTTTGAACTAATCGCTTTTTCAGACGCTGACCACGCAGGATGCTTAGACTCAAGGAAAAGTACCTCAGGAGCTCTACAATTTCTCGGTGATAAACTGGTGTCTTGGCAATCAAAGAAGCAGGATTGTACATCGCTGTCATCAACCGAAGTAGAATATGTAGCCATGTCCGCGTGTTGTGCTCAAGTCATCTGGATGAGAACACAACTCAAAGACTATGGTTACGTATTTGACAGAATCCCGATGTACTGCGACAATCGGAGTGCCATTGCAATCTCGTGCAACTCAGTTCAGCACTCAAAATCAAAGCACATCGATCTATGCTATCATTTCATCAAGGACCACGTGGAACAGGGTACCGTTGAATTATACTTTGTGGGTACTGAATACCAATTGGCAGATCTTCTCACCAAAGCCTTGCCTCCCGCTAGGTTTAATGAGCTGATCCACCGGATTGGTATGAGGTGTTTGACTCAAGAGGAATTGGATGACCTCTTAAAACAGTCTTAAAAACCTGTCAAACACCAAAACATCTTTTGTAAATAATTTTTCAAAAACAAAATACAAAAATATAAAATCCGATAAAACAACAAAAATATTCTCCTAATCTATCTTTATTTCAACATGGCAAGTACATTTCTTCCGTCAACACTTTAATCTTTCAAAATTCAGTATTTTTCCGATCAAGTGTTGAGGGGGAGAAAATAATCTCTTAACCGTTTCAAAACATCTGTGTACTTGCATGTTATCATATCCCGGTTGTTTCTTTTAACAATGGTGGTGAATTTTCTGGTACAATGACACTCCTCGGACTAAAATTAATAACTTTTCATCAGTTTTCTTAAGTCGAGGGGGAGTGTCGTCAAGTTTCTTTCCAAAAAACTTTGTTTGGTAACCAAAATGGAAGTTAAAAGGCTTTGTTTGAAAAAAAAGGAAAAGGTGGAGGGACCAAAACTGTCAAAACCTTAAAGTTATTTTTAATAAAACACCCCCACCTAACTTTCACTTCTCATTTATTACTCAAAACCTAAAACCATCCTACGCATAGAATTCACTCAAGTAATCCGTGTTTCAGATCATCATTTTGTAAGTGATTTCGTGTTTACAACATGTTTTTAAGCAATGGTTTTGAATTTTTCAAAAATCCAACGGTTAAAACTTTGTATAATCTCGTTTTTGTGGTCTACGCATATGTGTATGAACACATGATCAAGATTGGGTGTTTATGGTTAAAAGAATAGTGTCAAAACGTTTCTAACACATCAATGATACAGTTTTAATCATCAAAATTCGCCCAGAATCACGAATTAAATGATTTACGAAATTAGGGTTTATGTGTCGATTTGGGTTTTTCCAAATGTGAAGTGTTTTGGTATAAAAGATTGTTGGGTTATAGTCTTAAGTGGTTGAATTAATGATTTCCATGGTTATTAACCACCCAGAAACACGAATTGGTTAACATTTTGGATTTAGGGTTTAAAGTTCATAATATTTGGTAACTGTTGATTCACAACGAGTTAAGTGTTATAACTTGGTATAAAGACTCCCTCAACATTCTTAAACTAGCAGAAAAATCTTTGTGCATATTCCATGGCTAGATTTCATACGCGTAGATTTAGGGTTTAGACTACGCGTAAGTTTTTCTACGCGTAACTGTTAAACTGTGCAATTGTGTTTTGCTCTGTTATAAAATGAATTTTGTGTTAATATTGATGATTTAATGAATTTATTTCAGGCTTGCTACACTTAAAATTCAGAATCAAGGTTGTTGTAACTCTACGCATAAGGATCACCTTACGCGTAGCATGTTATGCGTAAGATTAGTCTTACGCGTAGCTTCTACGCATAAGGTTCTACATATGGGACTACGCGTATCCTGTGAAGGATATGCGTAAACAGTGACCTCTACGCATAAGGTCAACTCTTACGAGTAGCCTTACGCGTAAGGTTAATATATGCCTACGCGTAACCTCTACGCATAAGGTCCATTTTTTCTTACTCGTAATATTTCTTACGAGTAAGTTAGGATCCTACGCGTAAGTTTACGCCTACGCATATATCATTTCTGTCTACGCATAACTTTACCAATCCTACGCATAAGCCTGGATCATACCTTCGTTATGAATTGTTACGTGTACAAACTTGTAAATAAACTAATCATATCGTCACGAATCCATTAATGTCACTAATAAACTTAAATCGTTTGATATGCTGTGAACAATAAGTGATAAAATAAACTTTAAAACTTAAAGTTAACTAACTCACGAAACATTTCACGATGTCATTGGACTATTGGACTTACAAGTGACTTAGGACTCGTAACAATCATTGACACTGTACATTCAATAACTAGACAATAAGAACTTCTATTGACTAACATTATGTCTTTCAATATGTTGGTTCTTTTGGCTAATGTTATTTCAGATCACGATATGGCTGAACAAATGAATGTGGATGCATCAGAAGTTCTCTCCATTGCTGACATCTATCCTTATGGCTATCCAATGAAGATAGGAAAGAATAATCTCCGTGTTGACTTTGACACCCTCACTTGCTCAGAGTCTTCGTGTTTAATTGCTATTGATATTCTGAGGACTCATCCGTATCAGAATATGCTCACTCACTCTGCAACTGTTCCTGAGATCTATATCCAACAGTTCTGGAACACTATGGAAAGGGTCAAAGGACGGACTGCTGTGACGGTGACTCTGAATCACAAACAAGTCACCATTACACCTGCAGACTTAAGGGCTGTTCTCCTAATTCCTGAAGTCGAACCAACCAAACTATATGCCACACCTGCTGAAGAGCTCACTCTCCAATTCTTAATCGATATCAGTTATGACGAGGCTACAGGAGTAATCACCAAGCATTCTCACGTAGAGCTTAAGAGTATTCCTCAACCATGGAGAACTCTCTACATGATCATCACCAAGTCTGTTTCTGGTCGTGACAGTGGCTATGAGCATCCTAAGCTCATGGAACTGCAAATATTTTGGGCATTGGTCAACATGAAACACATCGCTATCGAAGCTCTGATTTGGGATGACATGATGTCATTTCTCAACAAGCTTGGCTCAAAGATTCCCTACATCAGATATACTAAACTGTTGATCTAGAGAGCACTTGAACTTCATCCTGATATTCCCAAGAGGCTCAATGACCCCGACAATCACGATATGTTGACGGAGCCTATTCTATCTTTCAGAATCAAGGAATCGTCAACAAAGAAACAAGGTGCTGTGTTACCAGATTTCCTTCTAACTGAAGATGTCAGAAAGCTCGAAACGTACAAAAGGTATCTGGAAGCAGTTAGACAAGGCAAAGTTGGTCATCTCGACGAAAAATCTTCTGGAACACCTGTAAGGAGAACCAGAAGAGGAAGTGCAGGAAGCGCAACAAGTACTGTGAGTTAAAGGAAGTTTCCTAAAAGGAATCCTCCTTCTAAAAGGATTGTTCCCGTAAAGGAAGCTACTCCCATCCTAATCCCCAAGCCCGAACCGCAAAGAAAGCTTTTGGACGAAAGCTCTGAAGGTACTGACACAGATGAAGAGATTACCTACTCTGAAACTGCAAAGGATGACAATCCGTCAGTACCAAAACCTCCAAGTCCTCAAACTGATAAAAGAAAAGGGAAGACTCCTGCACTTGTACCTTATGATGAAAGCTCGGAGAGTGATGAAGAGGCACCGGAAATTGTGTACAAGAAGAAAGTCAAACACCTTAGACACCAACACAAAGCTGAAGAATTTGCTAAAGACCAAATGGGTGGACCCGGAGGCTCAAGTGGTGCTACCCACTCTGAACCATCTCCTGATGCGGTTAATCAACCCGATAAGGGAGCTGGTACCACCACTCTTCTGCAACAACAACAGCTTGTGGAGGATACTATCAGATATGACTTTGAGGAACCGGAAACCAAGAAGTCTGAGAAAGAAAAGTCTAGAGATGACGATGATGATTATACAAAGTTTCTTCTAGACAGTCCAACACACTCAAAGGATAAAACCTCAGAAACTCCTAAGGACCTGAAGTCTCCTCATGTCTCCTCATCATCAGACTCTTCATCTCATTCATCACCACCACCATCAAAGAAATCAACCAAATCATCATCCAAATCAGTAAAGAAACCACCTCGATCTTGGATTTCTCAAACACATGAAAGAATTGTGAAAGCTGTCAAACAAGTTAGAAAGAAGGACATGCTCCACAGAAAACTGAATTGGTATGCTGACCAAATGCAGTACTTACATGATGAGAATGACAAGATGCAGAAAGAAAGGGTAGTTATTCAGGAATTCATGAGAAGTCATCGTCAGGAGGAACTGAATGAAACAATAGAAGGCTACACGAAAAAGTACCTTCTGGAGTACGTTCCTAAAGTCACAAAGGAGTTGTTCACCAGACAACTTTATCCAAATCTGATGCAGATCGCCAAGAAAACTATTCGATCAACACCTTTAACCGTCACAATCAATCCATCTGATCCGGTAGTTTTCTCTAACAATGAATTGGTGGCCAAGCTTGTTACACAAATGTCACCACGAGCTGCAATGTTCAACTCTGAAGAAGCAAAATTGTATCAAGCATTGCTAGACTACCAACTTCAAGAAGCTTGTAGATTTGAGGCAGAAAAGTTGAAACGTCCTAGAGACAATGAAGATAAAGATAAAGACAAGGACTCTGCACCTAAACGTCAGAAACAGTCTGGTGAATCTTCTTCGATGCCACCTCCTCCACAACGGACTTCTTCTCAACAGAAGTCTCCTCCACCTCGGTCTTCTACTGATAAACCTCAAGACGATTCCGAGTTACCACCCATGACTCAAAAAACTGGTGATTACTTTGAGTATACGGGTGGTGACGATGAAGAGGTCCTTGAGCCCCTACAACGACTCAGCCTGAAGTCGTATCATGGCTTGATGACGATAAAACCGTAGAATTTGAATGGTTCTCCACACTTGTCAATCAAACTCCCTACCCTGAAGAAGGTCAAGACTTGGTAGATGGTTCTACATTGGAGCACGCAAAACTTTTGCAAGAAAAGTTCCATGTGAAGAAAATGACAAAATCTGAGTTGAAGCGAATCAAGAATGAAGCGTTTCAACTTCTAAAAGACAGCTCTGAAAGCGCCCTCGAGGTCGAATATCATCTTGAGAACATTGCTCGAGCCATGTCTAACAACATGGTTTGGCTCAATCCGGAAGCAAACATTGACTTCACACAAAGGGACAACCCTCCATATTACATCGACTGGACCAAACCCCTACCAACCATTGGCCAAGCAGATGAACCACGGATTCCCTTCAGATACTTCTTTAACAGAGACATGGATTTTCTCTTACACGGTAGCGATGGTTCGCGAAAATACGCTACATCGTTGACTCTTCCATTTCAAGCGGCTATTTACTCAAACTGCATAGCTATCGAGGAACGTGCAACTCGCTTGTTTTCTAACAACGTGCAAGCATACGACCGAGATGCATTGTATGGGATTCATCATTGGCCTGAACGCCAAAGAATCTACTACAGAAGCTGCATGGTTCAGAAGTCTCAACACGCAGTGTACAGTTCTAAGGACATCGTGGCCATCAAACACGTTGATCTCAAGTCTAAGTGGGACTACACCTTCTTAAAGAATATCATAGTCAAACGACAAGATGAACAGGACTATGCATTCTCTGAAGCTGACTTTGAGAATTTGTCCCTCAACGACATCAAAGACATGTACCTTGCCAAAGTACAGGGTCGTATGAGACAATTCTCGACTGAAGTTCAACGTGAATTTATCAAGTCACTTCTCATCTTCATTAGACGCATTGTGATCAATGAACGTGTAGAAGATATCGAGCTGGCTGTTGAATCTTATCAGACGCGTGTCAACCTCACTCCTCCAACGCTTGATCTTCCAGACATTAATCAGCTATCTCAATATACGCTCATCAGCAAACCTTTCGGAGTTGTTTACCGCAGTGAACTTCAAAGAAACTGCTTAATGGCGTGTAGTGATCTTCAGAAATTCGGGGATCATACTTTGAAGCTGGTTAGGGACGGATTGGCGTACAGGTTGAAGGATATACGCCAGAAAATTGGGTCTCCTAAGCGCTGGAATTCTCAAGAAAGAAGGGATGTGAGACGAATCATCACAATGATTGATGAAAGGTTGTTCAGAAGGGATCAGTTCAGACGATTGGAGAGCTATGTTGGTGGTCGACCCAGGATTAACATAACCGGCTTTCAACGCCCTTTACGCACTCCTGGAAACATCACTGCACTTCCTGGTACCCCTTGAATTGGTTCTTTCATTACAAATTTGGATGTATTATTAAATATGTAAATGGCTTGTGCACACATAACCATGTACAACCCGTAATTGTCAAGAAAGGACCCTGTGGTACGCCTCCGTGCCACAATCCTTATAAAAGGAGCGAAAGCTTCTTATTTTTGAGTAAAACCTATCAAACCTTTCACTTTTTAAGGTTTTGCTCAAAAAGACAAGTACTTCCCCGTATGATTTTTCAAAACCTCAATCGTTTATATCACTAGTTGAGGGGAAGTATTTGAATTAAAACTTTGTTCACAAATTGTTCATAGTGGTCATCTTCCCGCAACACTCGAAATGGTCATATTTATTGTCAACCGTTCAAAAATAACATTTTTTATGCCATTTTTGAGGGGGAGAAAATTGTGTGATAAGAAATATGTTGTACAAAATGCAAATGAATCTGTGTACCTCAGACTTAACCAACGAATTGACGGTACTACACTGTTTGTAACTCAAAAAGACTTGTCCTGGACGGGTAATAATTTCAAACTAGTTCGCTAGTAATGTAAACGTGTCTCGCAAAGGACTTGTCTGAGTAGAATGTACCATTCGAGAAACTCTTGGTAGACATGAACTCTGACGGGTATGACAACCTTTCGAGGATTGTCTACACCTTCAAGGTAGTTATTAGAGCTAGTTGTCACCTAAAAGCTGACAATGTAACTCTTTAACTATGCAACGTAACCGTGTCTCGCGGGGGATTGTCTATCTCGAGTGGATCAATTCAAAATGTGCGCGCTCTTTCCTCACTGTGCATTTAACCGTTAAAACTATTAAGCACATGTGGAGGGGGAGTATTTATGCAAAATCCTATCTCTCACAGTGGTTCAAACATGTTTTTCATTTACAAACCCTTTGAGAGATGTTTCACAAACAGTGGTTTTAATGGCAACATAGGTTAGTCATGGAGTTATAAGGTGACTAAGGTTAGGAATAACCGTCCTATGATCCGCCAGAGCCGGAGGGATCTACCCAAGGACATCACAAATAGTTAGTACTTAGAAGTCCTTAGGTATGATTGTAAAAAGGAGAAAATGAGAATCGGAGAAAGAAGGAGTTGAAGAATCAAAAAGAAATGTAAAGTAAAGGGTGAAAAGAAATAGCCCTCCAGATTATTCAACTTAGGGCAGACACCAGGTTCAATTCATATGCTACTGGTTGTCACTTAGTGACACCGGTATTGAAGACTAAAAGTCATCATAGACCCAGTGACGCATGCACTAAACCTTCTTAGCCACTCAAGTTTCTCTCAACAGAAGCTTGTTTCATTCTCACAGGGAACCCTACGTAAACTATTGGCTTTCTCTTAGAGATCGCTGGTATTGAAGAAGGAGACCCTCTCCCTAGTCTCCGCTTAGGAAAACGAAAATGCACTATTGAGTCTAGAGCCACGAGATTCATCAAAAGATCTCTTAGGAACACTTGACATTTCATCACTTGTTGATCAACAAATAAGATCTTCAGTGATTCAGTGGTTCATATCGAGTCCTTCACAGATCTTAGCAATCTGTCGAGAACATTTATGAGAGGTTCACTTCTGTGATCCTCAGTGATTGAATGGAAACTCCTGCCAGGGTCAACATCAAACAGCCCTGACAGCAGGTCACTTCGGTAACTCCCCGTGGATTACGCGGAGTGTGTCTCAAACGGTCTACAGTCGTGAGGTGATGCTTCGGTGTACCTCAGCGACTCATCTGAACTGTAGATGTACTTCGGTACATCGCGTTATCTCACTTGTAGGACTCCAGTTCAGGAACGGCCTTTGTAAGAATTAGAGTTGTGTTTTCACACTATGCTGTCAACACTCTCGAAGTTCAAACTTGTAAGTGCCGGAAACCGCTTATTACTAACCGTTTGAAATGTTTTCTTCTTATGGAAGCTACGGAGCGGAATGATCGTGCTGATTCTTCTCATGCTCACGCCAACATCATCACTAATGGAAGTTCTATTCCAATGCAACACAACAGTCAGAATGATTCTTCATCAAATCAAAGAATCTACAAAGTCAAAGACTTAAAGAACTTCATCAGTATTGATTTCCAACATCAAAGAGCGTGTGAGCATGTTGAAGAATGACGTGGAGACACTGGAGCAGCGAAGCAGACCTGAGGCAGATTGATGCAGACAACGACATACTATCACTTTCACCACAAAGAACAATGATCAAAGAACAAAGTTTAAGATGACGTCAAAGCAAAACCGCTCAAAGAAAACTATCTCTCTACACTAGGGAGATTTTTTGATTCAAGGCAATTCTTCTTACAAGAAAGAAGAATGTCAGTAGACGTCAAAGCTACTATTACATCAACGCCTTCACCGTTTACATTCATATATACTTGAGGGGGAGATTGTTGGAATCACTGCTAAACTGTATTTCAAGTATTTATATTTCATATGTAATAGGTAGCTTATTATGGCCTTTATGTTTGTTTCAGGTCTAGCTTATGTAGAAGGCCTATAAGCTTAGGCCCAAGCCCATATAAGAAAGGATGGGAACTAGGAGTGTTGCCCTAGCTTCCCTCCTATAAATACTCTTGTAAACCCTCATTTGAGGGTTGGTTGTTCAAGTTATTCTCTTCACATATGCTCTACGCCTAAACCGTATTTTATATCGTGTGTGTGTGTGTTTTACTTGTTCATCTCTTCTCTATCTCTTTCTATATTACTTGTGTTGTAAAACTAGTGACCTATCACATAAACTTAACACTAAGGTATTCTTTGGATGTTTAGCCTACAATTACTCTAGGTGATTATAAACTAAGGTTCAACAAAGATTAATCAAGCATTAATAACACAACGAATGACCTATCGCAACACTAGGTCAATCACAATTAAGATAAGAGACAACCAATCAATATTCAATAACTAAGTTTCATATTACCTAAGCAAACACACAAGTAAATTAGCCGGACATGGGGAACATGCAAGCATACACACAATCAAATGAAGACATAATTAAATTAATGAAGTAAAACACTTATCTTGATGTAAGATAGGGTATGGAACCCTAAAATAATGTACAAGACAGCCTTGGTTCGGTTTAGGTTTTTACTCCACAAAACTACACACTGAAAACTAAAAAATTCGGATTCTATGTATAATGTTACAACTGCGACAGCGTCACTCTTTAATTTGTGA
>BPTQ01000009.1:219023649-219035026 GCA_019973895.1 Chrysanthemum seticuspe | reverse complement strand
TCAGGAAGTACAAAGTAAGAAGAATAAAACATAGTAGTTTAGATATTATCTGGGTTGTGATAGGTATAGTGCTGGTTGGAGGTATCACGGTTTACTGAGTTTGAGGAGTCGTTTGGGTTGTTCTGTGAATAGATCTCGTAGACCTCAGTCACTTTTCTTGACTCCTCAACTCATTTTGTCGTAAAGTATTACAAGGGTCAAAAAGAACACATATAACACCCCCAGGAGTACTACTAATAGTTACAGTTGGAAGGCCAAAACTGTTTAGAGGTGAGGGTGTTACAGGACAGTAAGTTTTAAGTGTACTCTTTAGGTACCTTCTTAACGATCGACTTCTCGTCCGACGATTTTATTTAAGGGTTTAACGTAAACTAATAGATTTTTCAAATGCAATTTGGGAATTTATTTTAGCAGCCTGCTCTTCAGCTAGCAATTCTTCCATGGATTTCTCATGTGAATTTTGAATGACAGGACATTGTGGGAGTGGAGATTTGTCAAAACCGGAAGGTTGACATTGATAATCATCATGAGGACCCCCACAATATACACAAGAAAAACTGGGAACATTATGAAATGCTGTTTTACTCAACTCCTCAGTTCTTTTCACTGACTCCAGATGCTCTAGATAAGTGTCTTGTTGGGTTTGCTGAGGAGTTTGAGTCATTTGGCACTATGGAGGTTGGTCGTGATATGGATAGTGTTGGGTCTATTATAGATTTGATGATACAAAATAAGAAGAATGAAACATGAAGGACTTAAAGTGACAAGAAGGGAAACTACAAAAAGATGGAGGATTTGGAAGATTCTAGAAGATATGCTTAAAAGAATATTTAGTTTCCTAATTGTATTGTTTCCTAATTATATTATGATTCCTCTTGTAAACCCTAGATGTCTTTAGTATATAAAGAGACATAGGGTCATTAGTTTTAGTACGTACATACAAGATGTAGACGTCTAAAGGGGTGTGTGTGTGGAAACCTAGGCGTAGCGTATAAACGTCTAGGGTTTAGTGGTTTAGTTAGTTAGTGTTAAAGATCAAGTCTTTGATCTTTATTATTGTTTAGTTAGTTTATGATAATGAAAAACCTTGTTTATGATAATTGGTATCAGAGCCTGGGGCTCGTGATATCTAGGATTACAAGGTTTTATGCGTCGAAGAATGATGAACAATAAGAAAAATTCGAGTCTCAAGATTTTCGTAATTTTATACAGCACTGTTTTGAAACGGCGATAACTTTTTCGTTAACCGTTGGATCGGGACGAAATTTTAGGTGGACGTTCTCTATATACTAATCTAACTTTCCACCGGAGGGATTTTCGATCTGAGCTTTTATGCAAAAGATATTAACTGTCGAAGTTGGCTGCTGAAGGGTTTTTCATAAAGTCGAATTTTATGGTTTTAATTTGATAAGGTGAGGTATATGGGACTTACTATGGTCCTTGGTTTATGATTGGTTAAAAAGAAGAATATTGTGATCACGTGGGACTTACATATACTGATTTGCTGTTGATGGGGTCTTTATTACTGACGTCACATGTACCATTAAATTATTTGAATTTGTGGTTCGTTTGGTCAAAAGTTGCAGCGTATGAGAATTAATTGATCACGTGGGTTTGTACTCACATCATTATGTGGGGATAATTTTTCATTGATCTACCGTAGGAATATTTAAGAATATTAGTTTTGATGATACGGTATATGTATTTGGTATTCACGTGGATACTACAAGTGGATTGATTGACTCGGACGAAAGTGCTGTTTATTCGCAAGTACTGATGATTTGTTAAAGTACTGCTGCGTTTTTCTTCGAAGTACTGCTCATGTTTGTTGAAAGTACTGTTGATTTCGAAAGTACTGATAATTTTCTGAAAGTACTGCTTGGCGCAAAGTACTGCTTTTAGATTTGCGACAGTACAGCGACAGAAAAAGCGTCACTAATTACAATTGTGACAGGTTGGTGACGAATTTGTGACAGATTATGTGTTGCTAACAGCAGATTTGTGACGGCTTTGGGACAGAAAAAGTGTTGCTAATAGGACTGATTTAGAATTGAGGGGAAGTCGAGCATATTGTTATGGTTTTTGGACGACACACACACAGGTTATTGTTCACACACACAAGGCGTTTGGTTATTTGTTCTTAAAAGGATTTAAAAAGGCTCGTTATGGAGATTTATTGAAGAATTGATTACGAAGAGGATTATTTATCACTTATTTGAAGGTGAAGTGGAATTACTTGGTTTGTGTTCTTATCATCTAGCTTGTTGAATCTAGCAATGTGTGATTTTTCTTATGATGCTCTATGCACACATTGGCTATCACTTGAAGGAGTTACATTGTAGTGCTCAGTGTCTCATACTAGTTGAGGATTCTTGTCAAGGGATTGCGGTCTACTTATATTTGTTGGTTCGTATAAGTATGGAGTTCCGTGGATAGTACAAGATTTAAGACACAAGTTTGGGAAATTCTACTTCTTCATCAAATTCGTTATACTCGGTTTTCTTCACAAGTGATCATTACATAAAGCCTACAGATTTTGAAGAATCAAGAAGATGGTTAACATATGGTTTTTAGGGGAAGCTTATTGTTAAAAGTTCAACCATCTATATGCATCACTCAAGAGGAAGTGTTTGATTTTTACTACTGTTGATCATTATTACTACTGCTAGTTGCAGTTTCTACTGTTTTGGATCCATTTTTCCTATGGTGCGTAATGGTGGGCGATTTGAAGCATTGGAAGTCTTAGATTGGAAGTATGATATTGGTTCGTAGTGGTCAAGATCATTATTTGCATACGTTCTCTATTTGTTGATAACAAAGAGGGGAAGAGATGTTTGAGTGACATGTTTAAGTCAAGGGGAAGATTTTTTCATTCATGGTGAGATTTAATTATCTCAACTTCTGCTACTTCGTCTAGGGAAGTTCGTACAAGAATCGTGTTTGTTTTGTCATCATCAAATAGGGGAAGATTGTTGGGTCTATTATAGATTTGATGATACAAAATAAGAAGAATGAAACATGAAGGACTTAAAGTGACAAGAAGGGAAACTACAAAAAGATGGAGGATTTGGAAGATTCTAGAAGATATGCTTAAAAGAATATTTAGTTTCCTAATTGTATTGTTTCCTAATTATATTATGATTCCTCTTGTAAACCCTAGATGTCTTTAGTATATAAAGAGACATAGGGTCATTAGTTTTAGTACGTACATACAAGATGTAGACGTCTAAAGGTGTGTGTGTGTGGAAACCTAGGCGTAGCGTATAAACGTCTAGGGTTTAGTGGTTTAGTTAGTTAGTGTTAAAGATCAAGTCTTTGATCTTTATTATTGTTTAGTTAGTTTATGATAATGAAAAACCTTGTTCATTATAACGTTAATTCTTATTGAATATTCCGCTTTCGTTATTATGTGTTCCTAGATATAATATTAGACCTCGTCTAAGAGCTTACAACGATCTTCACAGATAGTCGTAATTGTTACAAGGAAATGGATTCCCTGTTTGACAATCAGAGCTGAAATGGGGACCTCCACAATATTCACAACAGTAAAACTGTTGAGTCTGGACTGGTGAATTATATAGATATTGGTCATAACCAAAGTTCTGAGCATCACCGGAGAACTGTTCATAGACAAGCGTGTTTCCGGATTGACACTCAAATCCTTGGTGAGGACCTCCACAAAATTCACAGCAGTTATGTTGATTATATGAAGATAAGTCGGGCTGTGGTGGGTAGTTGGAAAAATTTGAGGGGTCGTTAAATGAGTTCGGATTAGGATCATAATCAAATGAATTCCTCGAACCACAAAACAAACAACTCCCGTTATGAATATCATTACCACACTGTACACACGTACACCAGCGACAGGGTGAACCAAAAAGAGGCTCACCACAACCGACACAAGGAATAAACGATTCTATTTGAGAGTTATGAGAAGGAATCGGTTCATTCAAAGAATCAACAAAACCAACATGGTGATCCGAATGACTATTAAGTCTCGAAGAACATTTTGAAAAATCCGGAGGTGGGACAAGTGGTGTGCTCTGAGAGCTAGCAATTTCCACCACTTCCGTTATGGTCTCTGGTTCTGGTTCTTGAGAAACGTGAAGATTAGGCAAGTCATTCTTGCTAGTCACCGGTCTAAATTCTGCATGTTTGCTTTTAACCGTAAATTGTGAAAGTTTAGGATCAATTTTAGACGGCTTAGGAGCAATTGAGGGGTTAGATCTTTGGATAACCGTAGGTTGGAGGTATTTAGCACCTCCATTATCAGAGGGAAGTACCTGGTCCTTTGTCACCCCGGTTTCTCGTTCCATTTCCCTACGCAGAATTAATGGATCATTACGAACAACACGAATTCTTGACATTTGTGATAAAGTATGAATTTTTTCAAATTCGTTCCAGAATTCGTCGTAGTCGATAGATTCCATGAGAATAGAAGAAGTTAGAATCAAATGGATAGAGGGTAAAGGGAAAAAGAATCAAAAAGGGTAAGAGGGTAAAGAAGAATATTTTTGGCATTTTTGAAAAACATTTTGTAAAAACAAAGAATGAAAATATTTTTGGTGTTGTTAACACTTTAGGAAAAGTGTTAATGAACTTTTTGATTTTTGATAACTTTACAAAAAAAACTGTTTACAAACGGTGGTATATGTGCAAGTACGGGTCTGAAAACTGCTTAAAACACGCTTACAGCCTCCCCGGCAGCGGCGCCAAAATTTGATTGATCTCCAAAACAGTCAAGTTTAATCACACAAGCTAACCACTTGTGAATGGTCAACCGTAATAAACTTAAAACAGTCTAGAACCAAATGCAATTAAGATCTGGGGAATATAGTGGATTCCCGGGTCGTTAAGTCCCACGGAGGATGAATGGTGTTTTAACACATACAGATGTCGAATAATCACTAAGGATAGTGATCAGTAAGGATTTTGGAATATTTATACCTAAAGAAAAAGTTTTGTAAATTACAGGGGCTTAAATGCAAATTAAAGAAAATTAAAAAGCTAAAATATATTAAATAAATGATATCACTATTTTTACAATGATATTTTTGTGATTTATAAAATAAAATAACTTAAATAAACTATTTTAATTAAAACGTAAACTTAAATTATCTAAAAACGTGACTTAAAATGAAAACGTGCGTTATTTATAAAAATTACGCGAGTGCGCAAGTAAAAACGTAAAATTTATGAAATAAAAGTCCTACGAATGTAAAAACAATTTTCTTACTTAATATATGACAAAAGAAAATTTTAGAAAAAAGATTTATATTTTTTTGACTTTTATATTTTTTATTATGAATTAAATACTATTTTAAACTAATTAAATGATTAAAAATACTAAAACTATTTAGAAAAATCTGAAACTTTTTTGTAAATTACTTTATACTAATACAAATCTAGGAAAAATACAAAAGTTGAAAAAGCTAGTTTTAATAAGCTAGAAATAAGCTGATTAATACGTATAAGCTAAATGAGAAAACAAGGCTTATGTATTAAATATTGCAAGAGATAACAGTCAAAGTCCCAAGGGCGAGTGGTAGTGTGTGTGTGGTGAGCTGGGTGGCCAGGGTTCGAATCCCAGCAATGACTTTTTGCAACTATTTTATTTTTGGATTTTTATTTTACAAACTTATTAAGCACTATAAAATAAGCATTTTTCAAAACTAGAACTCTTTATGAAAAACACTAATAAGCTGAGTTTGAGCTTATTTTCTCAACAGTTAACAAAAAATAGAATAAGAACAAGATTAAGCTAAAATAGCTATAAGCTAGTAAATAAGCAATAGGTTAACTGAAAATAAGCTAGACAATTGATTTTAAGCTAAAATGAAAACTGAATAAGCATAATTACTTATGAATAAGCTCTTAACAAAATCCAAATAAGCAATTACTTAACTGTTTCACAGGGTAATTTTTGGGTTTTCTAAGTACTTTCTAGCTACTTTTTAAGCACTAAGATAAGCTAGGAAATGAAATCTAACACTGGAACTAACTAGTATACCAGCTAAGCTATCCAAAAAGCTAAAACTCTTACTGTGGAGTTCACTAAAGAGCTTTTAATGAGCTTATGAAAAAACTTATAAACACTGGATGGTTTGTACTAAATGAAATGGACAAAAATAAAAAGCACTTGCAGGCTTATCAAATAAGCTATAAATTGGAAAATAAGAACTGGAATAGAGACACAGCTAGGTGGGCTACTCAAAAAGCTAAATTGCACAAGCTAAATCTCTGTAATGAGCTCTGTGTGAGCTTGTGAAATAGCTTATATCAACTGTGCACAGGGCATGTTCTTGAAACAGTGGTTGAAATAAGCTAAGAGATAAGCATTTTATAAGCTGATTAGAAGTGAACTATTATTTTTCTAATTAAGTTTAGCAGCTAAATTTTAATATCCCAAAAGGATTTAAGCTAAATCTTAATATTTAATCCTATATGAAATTATTCATTTTATTCAAAAACTGCTTAAGTGATATTTTGACTTTTTAATTTACACTAAAACTTTGACTTTTATGAACTTTAAATCAATTCTATGGACTGAACAAGTTATATTAAGCTATAATAAGACTGATTTAAGCTGGAGTAACAAGTTATTAACAACTTTGATGAGATTTGCAATCTAGAATTTTAACAGTTAACAAGTAAAATGATCTTAACTATGATTTTGACTTTTTGCTAAACTAGGACTAAATTTTATGGTTTAACTGATCTATTAGAAACTAATGTAACTCAGTACAACAACAAGTAACAACTCAACAAGCCTCTAGCAGACTTAACTCGGCAAATCCAAGCACCATTTTAAGAGGCTGTTTTGAAGGTTATTATACTAAAACAAATTTTTAAACAAAGTAATCTATTTATTATCTGATATTAACTATTTTTAAACAGATTTAGACTAAAATTAACAAGAGTATAACACTTATACTAAGAAATTCAAAATTTAAGGAAATTGCTTACAATTTGTAAAGTTGTACAAAATTGAGAACTGAGATCAAAGGATCACTCCTACTACCTCCCATGAGGTTCTAAACCCAAAAGCAATCCAAATTGTACCTTGCTTCAGTCTTGAACTTTATTTCATTTGATTTTTTTATTTTTAACTAATTTTTTTAGTAATTTTTGGTATTTTTGAGTTTTGAGTCTAAACTGAGTTTGAATGATTCTAAAAGATTAGAAAAGCTTTTTAAGAGCTTTATGTGAGCTTATGAGTACTTAACAACAACTGGTAACAACATTCTCATGAACTTGATAATTTGAACTTGAAAATTGGTGTAAACTGAAAATGACAATGAAACTTGAAATTGCTTGTTGAAAAAGGATTAACATACACTGAAATTGATAACAACATTACTTGGAAACTTAAAATTACACTAGAGTTTGAAAATTTATTAAAACGACATAAACTAAACTAAATTACTCTACATCTCTCCACACTGCTTCGTTCTTGATATTTATTGACTTCTTTTTGATCTTTGTCGACCTCTGATTGTTTCCCACCATTTCTCAGCCATTGGATCCATCCAAATCATCACATTCGTACACTTGTCACTTTTGGCGGGAAAAGTCTTAATAGCAGGTTTCTTGCATTTAATGCTTCTTGGTTGTATGTAGAGGTGGAGGGGGGTTGGTATACAGCTGGGGAGCAGGTGTAAAGGTGGTGGTGAGGTGGTGAAACCACCCTGGTTTCTGGTTTTGGGATTGCAGGTGAGAGTGAGAGGGATGAACAGTACTGTGGTGGTTTGGCGCGTTTTGACTTTATTTGACCAGTGGTATAATGAGTGGGGGTTCAAAAAGGATAATGGCAGGGGTCTTTTGGGTTTGGCTGGGGTTCAAAATACACAAAGGGTCCTAATGGTTTGTTTAATAATACAAGGACCAAAGTTGTAATTTTCTGTTTTTGAGGGGCTGAATCTGCCAACATTCCAAAGATATTACAAGGACCAAACTTGTCATTTTTGAATAGTACAAAGACCATTATGCATAAAATTCTATTTTTAATAAATCCAAGGACTATATTTGACATTTTCAAAACTTGAGGGACTAAAGTTGTAATTTTGCAATTTTAAATTTCAAGGACTTGTTTTGACAACTTCATGAATCCCTAAGGACTTAAAATGATATTTTACTTTATTTTGATTTACCAGGGACTGTTTTTGACAACTTTTGAAACTTGGGGGACTAAAACTGCCAATTATGCAAACTTGATACGTTTTTCACCAGATTTTGATGTTTTTGCATTTAAAACACATAAAACACTTATTTGTGATATTTTCATCATTTTGATGCATTTCTGAGTGTTTTCAGATGTTTTTGCAGTCTAGATGGTACAAAAATGATGAGTATTTAGACACTCATCAACCATTAATTTGTGCACCATTGTGTTGGGGACTGACTTCAGAAACTGGTGTGACAACCAACGGTGTGTTTGAAGTATCTTGTTGTGTGACAAAAGTTACGGCTTTTGAATAGTTAAATGGTTTGTTATAAACGACATTTTCCATTTTTGACCGACTCTCGTCATCTGCATCTAATTCTTCCATGCGATTATATTCCACAACAGTCATAATTGAATCATCA
Source organism: Chrysanthemum seticuspe (assembly GCA_019973895.1). NCBI lineage: Eukaryota > Viridiplantae > Streptophyta > Magnoliopsida > Asterales > Asteraceae > Chrysanthemum > Chrysanthemum seticuspe. The sequence goes on along the minus strand of BPTQ01000009.1, from coordinate 219,026,440 downwards.
ATTCTATGATCTGCACTGTAAACTTCAGGATTTGGTTTGAATGCTCTGTTAGAAAACTTAGGTTTGTAATCAGCAAGAATCGGACCGTATCCATTTGGTTTTGGTTTAAAAGTAAACTTTTGAATAGTTGTGGTTGACTCACCATGTTTATAAACGACATTTCGAAACTCTTTGATTTTGTGTTGTAAGTCGACAATTTCTTCAAGATGGTTATCTATGCGTTTCGTGGAATGCTGTTTGTACTCAGAGAACTGTTTTTGACAAGTTAACAACTCAGCCTTGGCTTTTTGAGTTTCCAAAGTAAGAGCGTTAAGTTGTTTTTTATGTTCATGTTTCAGTTGTTCTATTTGAGACAACAAAGCATTCTTAGAAGCGGCTAGATCACGTATCTGTCGTTCTAATGATTTTTCATTTTGATAAGATTTAGCAAAAGCGACTTCAAAACCTTTTTCACGTTTTTCTTGAGTTTTAAAAACTTCGATTTGTCGAATTAAGCAATCGTTATCCCTGGTTAACAGTGCATTTTGAGCTTTTAATTGCGTGCAAATTTCCAATCGAGAATTTTGGTCTTTAATTAAGGTCAGGAGCTCAGTTTCTCTGTCAGACAAAAGCACATTTTGTTCAACGTAAGTCTCAACATGATCATTATTTAGATCCTCAAATATAACCACGGAGTCAACTTGATTATCAATATTAACCATAAGGTCATTTTGATCATCAAATATAACTACGGGATCTATTTGATAATCATCGGAATGAGATGTGGAAGACTCATGTTGAACACTCTGATCCTTGTCAGATGGAGAAAGTGGCGGAGATATCAGATCATTGATGATAATTGTTTGTTCAGGTACCTGAGACAAGCCGTCAGTGTCATATACTAGGCCTGTATCACTCATATGTAGAGCTTGCATTTGTGCCATCAACATCACTGCTGCATTAGCCTGCAAGTCCTCCATATCATCATCTGAGTCTGCATCTGCCATAAAGCTCTGTTCCTTGTTGTTAAGAGTGCCACCAGCTTCATCCTTAAGAGCCAAGAGCAAAGCCTCTTTGAAATAAGCACTGCCTCTTGTCCTCAGCTTAGGACATGCATTAGCCAGATGACCCTTTTCATTGCAGTTATAACAACGAAGACCATTAACCCCATTCTAAGCATTCCCATGTTCAACCACTTGAGCTCTCTGCTGTTGCGGAGCACCGATGTTATTCCTTCCCATAGCATTGAACCCTTGACCACCTCCCATCTGACGACCATAACCACGATTTTGAACTTCAACGCGTCCATTGTTCACAACAGCCTGATTCCTTGTATTAGATGAAGAACGAATGCGGTTGTTGGATTTGTTTGTATAACGGCCAAATGCTTTAGCAATCATAACAAATCCTTGTTGCAATTCATCGAAAGCAGCAGAGTCCACATCAGCTTCACTGTAAAGTGCTTGAACATTGTTGTTGTTGTATGGAACCAATTGGTTTTGTTGAGGTTGTTGCTGTGACTGATCATGTGGTGTAATGGTTGCAGTTGGTTGAGGAGCTGGTTGCTGAGTTGTTTGAGGAGGAAGATGAGTTTGAGCCCACAAAGCAAGTTGTTGATTATCAGGAATTGTCTGTGAAGTCGGGAGTCCATGGATAGTCCTTTCTTTGTCAACTTCTTTTTGGTGAGGCTTCAAATAGTCGTACAATAATCCGTATGTAGCATGATGAAGGTTCTTGATAAGGTTTTAAAAGGTACCATTTTGAGGGGTCGTTTAAGTCCTTATTTGATCACTTTTGTATCCGTTATTGCTTAATATCGTTCCTTTTCACTTTTTAGGTCTCTTGAAGGCAAAATGCTGGAATGGCACTTATTTGGACGAAAAGGCGCGAATATATGAAGAAAATGGCCAAAGTCAAAATCGAGACACTCACAGTTGCTGAAATTAGAAGGCGACGGCGTCAGGTGCTAATTGCGACGCCGTTCGAGGATTTTTGTGACGGTTCAGAACCCAAAACTCGTATTTTCAAGTGACGACGTCCAGTTGTAAAAGAGTAGGCCGTCGCTACTCAGACGGCCTAGATGAAATCCAGACGACGTCAGAAGCTGAAGAGGACGGCGTCACGGAAATAAGGTGACGCCGTCGCAAGGTTAACGTGGCCAAGACGAAACCCTAATGACGGCGACACGACGGCGTCACGAAACATAAGGTGACGCCGTCGCATATGTAATCTTATATATAGAATCCGAATTTTTCAGTCTTTAGTAGAGAGTCTTTTGGAGTGAAAACCTAAAACTGAACCTAAGGTGTCTTGTACAGTATTTTAGGGTTTTAAACCCTATCTTACATCAAGATAAGTATTTACTTCATTAATTCAATTATGTCTTTGATTATTTGTGTGTATGCTTGCATGTTTTCCATGTCCGGCTAATTTATTTGTGTGTTTGCTTAGGAAGTATGAAACTTAATTATTGAATATTGATTGGTTGTTTCTTATCTTAGTTGATTAATGATCTAGTAATGCGATAGGTCATTCGTTGTGTACTTAATGCTTGATTCATCTTTGTGAACCTTAGAATATAATTACCTGAGTAGTTGTAAGCTAAACCATCCAAAGAGTGCCTTAGAGTAAGAGTTTATCATCCCTAGTGGGTTTGTAGATGAGACCCTTTGGTAAGTTCAAAGAGTTAGGGAGAAACGCATACCCTACAACTTTAGACACACAACGCAACTAAGAATAAGACGTGACAACTCAACCATCAATAGGAGATAATTAAGGAGTAGTACAACCTAAGTAAACACATCTTTAAACT
>BPTQ01000009.1:219000779-219014839 GCA_019973895.1 Chrysanthemum seticuspe | reverse complement strand
TCATAGATTATTTATTCTGCTGTGTGTCAACTTTTCCATGTCGTGGAAGATTCTTCTGAATCGGGTCGTTGAGTGACCCACTGTGTACGTACATTTACATTTTTTAGAGAATTTCTGGTGTTTAGCGCTAAAAATTGTTTGCTCTGCCTACTGTTATACTGTTGTGTTGAGTGACCCACTGCGTCGTTGTCCTTCTGCTGCTGCTGTACTGACTGAAAGTCTGGGTATGACTCGTTGTCGACCTGTTGAGACCTGGAAGAATTTGTACAGGATCATGAGTGACCTTGTCATCTATGTATTTGTGTATAATTATTTTTTATCTGCCTACTGGTACACGAAGTAATATCGTATTAAGTTTCGTGCTAACATTTGTTTGCTCTTTCAATTAGCCATTTCTTTATTTAACTGATCTTTAATAAAAGCGAAATGTAAGTACCCCTGACATTCGTACGTTTTTGTATTGAATTATTTTGTTTACCGATTAACTTTCTCGTTTGTTTACAATCGTGCTTTGAATTATGCTATAATGAAGCACATGGTCATCCGTCTATTTTTTATTAATATGTGTTTATGTATCTACTGTTCCAGTGAGTACTAGGACATGTTTAAGAAGGTCCAGAGTTGTCCAGCTGTTGCTCAGTATGGGTCTGAAAGTCAGTCATGTCGTCGTCGTCTTCCTGTTGCTGCGTCACCCAGTGAGTTGTGTTGTCATATTGTCATCCGTCTCGTTTGTTAAAAATCGCGATTTGTGGTCTTTAAGAGATTTTTTACATTTACATGCATGTGTCACCCAGTGAGTTGCTGGGCTAAGTCTTCTTAGAAGGTGCTGTACCTTTTCAACTGTGTGTCGTCTTATTTATTAGATACTTTTCATTGAGTTTCATGAACAAATAGGATTGTATTAATATGATTTGATGTCAATTGCCTATCTTAAATAGGTGTCGTTTGTTTGTGTGTGCTTGTTGGACCAGGATGAGATCATGCAACGGTTGACTAGTCTTGAATTCATCAGCAGTCCCCATTTATGGTTTCTACGTTTTTACTTGGCAGTCTTTTAAAATAGATTGGAGTACTCACTCCCTAGTCGGCGACTTTCTTTTTGCTATTTATCGATTAATGCTGATACTATGAGAGTGCAAAACTGGTAAATCCATTTGGTTCAGTGCGTATTTGTTTTGGTATAGTCCAGTGAACCATGTTCATTTGGGCCATACACAAGTCTTTGATGAGTAGTCTAAAGTTTGTGGTAAATTCATGGCATAGTCTTGTTTTGGAATGGATTACACAGTCCTATACACCCAAAACACTTGAACGAACCCTGACGGGGTGCGGTATAACTTTTCTTATATGTAGTTTTAGAGCGAGTGTCTGGCTGAGGTAAAGCTGACATTTTATGCAACTGGTTTAAGCATGTATTTGGTTGTATACGAATGAATCTTTTCCTATATTTGCAACATTTTACACTATATAACAACAAAAAAATGAAGTGGGAAAATGGATGGTAGAATATGTATGGTAAGAAACCAAAACAAACTGATAATATTACTCACAATGATGAACCTACAGTAATGAATCCACATACACCATATTCTTGAGTGTCCAGTTTCAACCACTACTAAAAGTGATACATTTCAACCTGATCTTGTTTTGACCCGTTCCCTAACCCATCCATGTTTCCAGGCATTATGTTCTACAAACCTTTTCGGTGCACGATATCAGTTCTTTCTCATACGTCATATAATTTGCATTATGTTATACAAACCATTAAGTTATTGCACAAAGAAATTTAATCTTCCAGTCCTTTTGGCGCCCATTTGGGCCAACTGAAGCAATATTTCAAACTATAGGACGGTCCAGATTCAACATATGAATTGTTCTCAGCATATGAACTAAGTATGAAGCTAAAATGAATATCAGATTAATAAAGTTAAAGGCTTAATAACTGTTTTATTCCAAAAACCAAAACATTACTTTTGCCACCCTTACGAAAATCTTCTCGTTTTGACCCGTTACACAAGCGCTAGACCCGCCCATTTTCCCGCCCTTACGAATATTTATTCAAAGAGCAGCCATACCATCCAAGATGTTGCAACATAAAGCTGAGGTCTGATGCATATGGCACGGCATCCGGTTCCTAATACTTATGTATCATGATCCCTTTACGTTTTGCAGCGTTATGGAAGTAACTGAGCATATCGCTTTTCTGATGACGTTCCAATTCGACCCACATGATGTCAGCCGGATCATGCGCTTTTTCAAGATGTCGAGTAACTGATAACTCACATCCCGAGCCTTTCGTAGAGCTTTCACTTGTTCCAATATCCATAGTTGATTCATGTAGTTAAGAATGTTAAGTTTAGGTGGCGGGTCCATGAACTCGAAATCAAGTAAATTTTCGATTTTTGACTACTTCAAAAGAAAAAGAACGTTCCCCAGATTCACCCTCCAGATTTCTGGGATGGGGTTGTCGAAGCATTTCTTTTTTGTACGCGTTTTCGGTAAAAAGACAGTAATAGGTACCGGGCCTAATAGTAAACTACAAGACCTAAATTTAGCTAAGTTAGTGTAATCTGACTACAACTATCAACAATATTCACTATGCAGATACACTAAGATGTCAAGGGTCAGATCTACTTGAACTTTGTTTATAAAAACAGTTTAAACACAAGCACCTAACAAAATACCAATAAAATGAAAAGAAAAGTGTACTTGCAGTAATAAAACAAACAAACTTTGCCCCCATGAAAGGATCCAGTGATGTAACCACAAACTTTGCTTCCAATCAAAAGAGGGGAAAGCGCTAAGCTTTCTCATTCAAATAACGTTTACATTACTACAACATGCACCGCTCCTTGTTGCATTCAGACCTGAAATCGTTCAAAAATAAAACAAAGTTAGTGATTATTTATTAACAAACTCATGTAAAATCATATTCTGCAAAAGGAGATAACAGAGCACCTTATATATTTTGAAGCACATCCAGAATATGCTGCAACTCACTGACAACAATTTCTATTTTCATCCGTTTTAGTGGTGTGAATCCACAGAGCACGATACTCCAATCTTGATAGTTGCAGCCAAACATTCTTCCACTTTGTTTGCATTCGCCTCTGTACTTTGCAATACAATTGCATCATTATCAATAACATCGATTACTTGATCTGGTAATGCCATGTAAGCAAATTTGTGAAGGCTAAGACCTTCAAAAAACATGTCCTAAATCTAAAGTGGTCAAACCAACTAGACTACCTATACTTGAAGGGAGGCTTCCAAATAAGTGATTGTCTCCTAAACCTAGATAGCTGAGTTGATGAGAGAGATTACCTATTGATATCGGAAACACTCCTACAAAGTCGCAATTTGAAAGATCCAAAGTTACTAATCTGGTGCAGTTTTTCAAAGAATCAAGAAACCTCATGTCATCAGCTTCTCCGCTTCCATGGAAGTTGTTATTCTGTAATCTAATTACATTAATATCTCTTAGTTTTGAAAAATCAATTGTCAACTTCCCACTAAAATTGTTGTTACTCATTTCAAGAAGTCCTAATTTTGAACAATTAGAAAGAGAAGGTGGAAGAACTCCTGTCAGTTCGTTACGCCATAACTGAAGGTACTCAAGATTTGGTAGCTGATTACCAATTTCTGAAGGAAGACTACCAGTGAGGTGATTATCAGCTAAGGAAAACTTAGCTAGGAGTGAGAGGTTGAAAATGGAATGAGGGATGCTTCCATATAAGTTGCAGTCACCACAGTAAAATGCAGTCAAACTTTTCCAGTGACCCAAGGTATCTGGAATGCTGCCACCCAACGGGTTCAAGGCAGCAGAGAAAAATTCCATTGATGTAATATTCCCCAAGAAAGGTGGGATTCCACCTGTTAACTTATTGTTGTGAATTGCAAGACGAGTAAGTTTCGAGAGTAAACTCATCTCCTTGGGTATGCTTCCAGTTAGCTCATTTTGATAGAGCCAAAGGTCTTCGAGGTTAGAACAACGAGACAAGTTTGCTGGAATGACTCCACTGAACTTGTTTTTATCAAGATAAAGACGACTTAACCTGGAAAGACGACCAAGTTCATGAGGAATGGTTCCTTGAAAGCTGTTGTTCGCGAGATGAAGCTCACGGAGGAAGCTGAGGTTTCCTACATGAGGAGACAACGAGCCTTCTAAGCCTTGCGAAACCAGTCGTAAAACAGTTACTCGTTTGTGCCGCTTTCCACATGAAATACCACTCCAGTCACAGAAATGAAAGGAATGGTTCCACGAGGTTAGGACTTTATATGGATCATGGGTGATCTTTGACTTAAATGACAACAAAGCGAGATAATCAGTCTCATTACCGCCATAGGAAGCAGAGACGGTGGCGGAAGTAAGACATATTATCGCGAGACCATACAAGAGAAAAGAAATATGAGAGGAAGCTGATAAGCAAAACATTTTTTGTGGTGACTTCATTTTTTAGAAATTTACTTAAAATCATAAGAATAAGTATTGGCTTTTTATAGTCTGGTTGAGCAAGACAATTTGATTGATAAAAACCAATTTTTATGTGTAATCATGTATCACGAATTACTTTAAAAAAGAGTTGGGTAGATAAATTCAAATTCAAATTTAAATTATACTGATTAATTCTGGGCGGGATAAATTCAAATTGAAATTTGAAATTTAAAAATGAAATATGAGCGGGATTTATTCAAACTCAAAATCAACTCTGCCTATATATACAACTCTACCAGAGTTGTTTAGAACACACAACACACACAAGTTACACACACAACTCACACACAAAAAAAATGTCTCGCAAAGATTTTTCTCAGCAATTCCCAAGTCCAGCCAGCTTTCCAACTCCAACTCAGTTGCCGGAAACCAGCTTTCCAACTCCAACTCAGTTGCTGGAAACCAGCTTTCCAACTCTACCAGAGATTGAAGTTTACTCAACACCACCTAAATCTGTCTTTCCGGTTTTCCAACCGGAAAATGTATTTTTAAACTCTCCACCTGTGAGCAATCCAATGGTTCCAACTCCACCTGTCAACACTCCACAGGTGGATCTTGAAAACAACCCATTCGGGTTAAGTGAGGCTTCCCTTCGTCAACTTGAACAAGATCTTGAAAACTATAGGGAGATTACGGAAGAGCAGGCACGCGAGGAAGCTCTCGTCGTGAGCAAGAAGAAAAGGAAGCTCAATATCTTCAAGATAACCATTTTGACATAATGGACACTCGGCTCGTTAATGGCGAGTTTAATTCCCCTTCAAGTTATGAGGGTTGGGTCTCAGATGATTCGTTTTTTTAAGTTTTAGTAGTTTTATTTTCATCAGTATGCGTTGTAGTTTTAATTTTTAATGTAATTCGTGTTTAACGTTTAATGTACTTTGTGTTTTAATGTTAAATGTGATATGTTTTTTAATAAATGAAGTGTTTGTTTTAGTTTAGGGGTTGAAATTGAAAATATGATATGTTAAAGTTTAACTTGGGATGTTATTGTTGTGGGTGTTTTTTGGGGATGTTAAGGTGAAATGTTAAAGCTGATGTGGCACTGATGTGGACGATGTTAAACTACAACTTGTGTTATGAATGGACATGCTCTTAAGATCATTTGAGGACAAAAAATTCTTTACATACTAAAGGATCAATCTTCACCCTCCATTTTTATTAGATCTAATGGATGAGATTAATCCCAACAATTAAAAAAACCCACTTTCATCATTTTTTTTTCAAATATATATATATATATATATATATATATATATATCTTTCAAACCGTTAATCGTCAAGCGAAAAAAAATATACCATTACGACAAGCATTTAATTATCTTTCTATAGATAGGCACTTTGATATACTTTCGACAATTTTTTTCGTTTTTTTCACGTTTGCTTTAAAGTTTTTTTCGTTTTTTTACGTTACTGAAATTTGCATGAAAAAATCATATATTATTTAACACTAATTTGAATACCACATGTGATATTAGTGCTAAATTATATATGATATGTATATGATATGTGATTTATCATATATGATTTAACAGTAGTATCACATATGATATTACATATCATATGTGATTTAACACTAATATCACATGTGATCTTCAAATTAGTGTTAAATCATATATTATATTTCATGCAAATTCCAGCTTCGAAGAAAAACGGAAAAAAAAAACGAACAAACGTGAAAAAAACGATTTTTTTTCTTTTTTCGAAAGTATATCAAAGTGCCCGTCTATAGAAAGATAATTAAATGCTCGTCGCGATGTTGCAATTATTTTTGCTTAACGATTAACGATTTAAGAGATATTTAAATTATAAAAAATAGGTGAAATAATAAAATGCTTTTAATCTCAGCTATTAATTTTCTTTTTAGATGGATGGCGGAGATAAGTCCCTTGGTATGTAAGAAAAGTTTGGTATGTAAAATAACTTTTCTCTAGATTAATAACCCAAAAGAACACATTAAGTTCTTCTTTCTCCTTTTTTTTTTTTTTTTTTTTTTTTTTTTTTTTTTTGTGCAAAAAAAATATTGTTTTTTAAACTTGGTGTAAACTCCAAATGAGTAAGGAACTCAGCCTAAACTAATTAAACACCTACCTAGCTTTAGGCTATTTAATGTCAAAAGAAGCTAAAGTAAATAAATGTCGTTATATTGAAGGGAAATTAAAGTAAAGAAAGTAAAGAAATTAGGGGTGTCTAACTTTCGTCTCAATAATGGAGTGAAACATTTTATGAAAAAAAAAATACAAGTACTTTCTTTTATCTCCTCTTTATTTCTTCCTTGAAAAAAACTCAAGAGCACCACATAAGTTTTTAGTTTCACTCCATTTCACTCACTTTCATCTCAAAAAACATCTTGAAAACATAGTGTAAGCTAAAAAGATTGCAATTGACATGAAACCTAATAGTGTAACTTATTCAAAATATATCCACAAAAAAACTCTTATACATATTTCATAAGCACAATCTATCCATTTTCACCAATTTGGTAAGCTTACAACAATTTGACTTTTTATGAAAGTATAAGTTGTTCTATGTTTTGTTTAATCCGTTAACATAGGTGTTGTTTCTCAAAGCTTATCCTCTAAGCAGATTAGAACCCAAGAATTTCAAAAACTATGATGAGTTAAAAAGCCAAATTTCGCATACGTGTTAATTTTACACAATTGTGTGTCAAGTAATGGCTTCCTTCAACCCTATTCAACCAAGACTGTGAGTTCTAAAACGGTTTTCAGGTTAACCAAAACTTGTTTAACCGTATCTACAATTCAAATTTTTTTTTTTTTTTTTTTTATTTTTTTTTTCAATTCAAACTTTAACATTTTGTTTTTTTGATCATAAAACAGACAAACTTTAACCTTGAAATTTTTTTTGATCGTGAAAGAGACAAACTACTACTTTATTTTATGGGTGAAGTCCTTAAATACGTAACGTAGTATATTCAAGTTGCCAATGTAGTTAACGCACCTCATATTGTCCAATTGCAAACAAATAACTTTAAAAATAATTGACAAGTGTTGTGAACGTAATGAACAAGAACACAAAAATGAGAGAGGAAGAAAATTCTTATTATTTAGATGTATTCATAATGTTACAATAGGAAGTATTTATAAGACATAGGAAAACCCTAAATTGTTAATCAAGATTAGGATGAATAGACATAAGCCCATAAGCCCATAATATTTTACAATACTCCTCCTTGGATATTCATCGTTCATTATACATTATAGACTGCCTTATCAAAAACCTTATCAAGAAAAACCCAATGGGATAAAAAAAACTTGATGAAGGTAAAGAGTGCAGTGCGTATAATGCTCCTCCTCCTCAATTTAATGTATATATTTCAATCATCGCATGCTAATCTTCTAAATGAGTTGCTCGTAAACTTTTGTTGGCAACAACTTTACAATGAAGTCCATCAAATTGATGATGTTACGAATATGTCCTGCAAAAATGACAAAATATATGGTAGCTTCCAACCCAATATCAAATCAATTGGTTGGAAAGTATACAATGCATGTACAAATATTAAAAGAGAAAAAAAAAATACACTCTCGTGACGCATATTAATTACAAAATTGGCATCCAAACCTCAAATGTACTTATGTATAGTACTTGAGGACTAATTATTTCTTTGAGACATGTGCAAAAGCAATTTATATAATATGAGTCTAAAATCATTTTGATCCATATACGGATTCATTCAACTTTATCAAATAAATTTATTGAGAACTTTATTAATCGTATCTAGAAGTTGAAGTTGTAAGCCATGCTTGAGACATTACGTATCCTTCATAGAATACGAGAGCTCTAATAAACCCAATTTTATGGAAAATAGATACTTATCTCATAAAATATCAATAAGATATTTACATCCATCTCGAGATAATTTGTCTCTTAAAATAAACTTATTGTTTTGTGAATTAATTATTTCACAATTCAGGTATTAAAACACATAAGTTTAGAGCTCTTATTTCGGTCTAGCACAAAAACCGATTATATCCAATAGAATTTACACATTGACGTGTACGAACTTCAAGACTTTTAGTATTTGCAAGATACTAAGTCCTTTTATGTTGGCCAATCATTTCGTTGAGTGCACATTTGGATATTAATTGATATTTGATCTTCATCATGCATAATATCAAGCAATATATTGTATGTAGACAAATTTATCGGCGTCGTTTTGTGTAGATTCCATAATAATTCAACACAAGATAGAATTTAATGAGATCTCATTATCAATCTAAGGTTCTTTGGAACCTTAATGTCTAGTGTCTCTTTATGAGACTATCATGGGGTCTTTTATACCTCGAACAACCATCTTGTTTTCATGCTACATATTTTGCATCGAGGATTTTATTTGGAATCGATTTGTCTACCATGCTTGAGGCATGTCTTAATAAAATAGTGTCCTTGAGGGACAACTTCTAATTAGAGCATGAGTAGCTGAAATTTTGTTTTTGGTCAATGTTTATTTATGGCTATTAGATTATCCATTGAATAATCAATTCATAAAAACAATTCTTTCGAGGATCAACAGAATATGATAATTCATTCTGAATTTGCAGCTACTTCTCTCCTCCTGAAGGAATTGTCCATCTTCTATATCCCATATATGTGCATTTTAGGTGGAGTATTTTGCGCACAAAAAAACAAAAATGGGATATGTTTGGTTTATAACCAAAACCAATTATAAAAGGGAGGATTTATAATAACATATTGGCATGATGCTAAGTTTGTTGTTGTGCATATTATAATATGGCCTCATACAACAACACAAGTTTTTCTTTCAGTTTCATTTGATAATTTAGAAGTAATTCATCGCATTTTCATGATGAAATACTTACTCTGGAATGTTAGGCTCGCATTGAGCTATTAATCATGCAAACTTGACGTTGCGATTTAATGACCATTTAGACCATGCATCGATTTTAAACTCTAAATGGTTCATACAATATATTTCTATGCTTACATATATCCATTTGTTTTCTTTCCTATTAAAATTGAGGAATTTAATCCTCATTCTAGTTGATATAATAATAATCAACTTTCTTTGAGAGATTATAACATTAGATTGAAGAAATTTATTCTTCCATAGCTTTCGCATCATTAATGACTCAGGATGGTGTAACTGGTCATGCCAAAAATATTATAATTATTATTGCTCATAAACTTAAGTTTATGGCAGTGATTAGCTTTTACTAATCTTTATATAATGCATGTCGAGGAAAATATAAATGAATATAATGTATCTTTAACACTTAACTTCGTTTCTCATGACAATTTTATATTTCTTTTGTGGAGCAAAATGCGCTAGCATAGATTTTTAAATCTATGAATATAGTGTGTAATATATTTGACACACTTGTATTTCATATACATCACATTGCATTTTTGCATAAATAGCAGATTTTGTATGCTCCTTTCTTATTGTATTTTCGCCACTACTAGTGGTTTGTCATTGTCATACTTCCTCGACCATAGCATTTACCATGATAAATGATCTTTAACCATTTATCGTTACATTATCACATTCACATGAGGGAATGAGGATCTCATATTGATCATTTTGTCTCATTCACTTGAGGGAATGAACATCTTATATTGATCATTTATCACATTCACTTGAAGGAATGGAGATCTTTATGTTGCAACTTGAGGTTGCCAACCAGTTTCTTTTAACACGACAATATGGAGCAAATCTAGTAAATGGGTTTATCGTGTTTGTTCAAACATGCCCATTTCTTTTATATCAAAGCATCGTTCTCGATATATGAGTATATTCGAGTCATTAACCATCTCATCGCACTTTTCTTTTCATCATTCAGATGTACTACTTAATATTGCGAAAAATGTGCTCGCATTTGCAAAAATCTCTTGCTTATGTTTATCAAATCTTTCTTTTAGATTTTGACATACATTTGACGGATCTTTCACCGTTATATATTTTCTTTTTAATTTAGATCTAACACTGAAATTGTGAGACCGAACTCGCTTATGTTTTTGTTTTAATGCAACTTGAGGTGCATACAATCATAGCGAGATTTTTGGAAATATTACTTGCTTTTGTGTGGTAATGTATCCTTGAGATCTTACTATAATTTAACGAATCTTTCATTGTTAATTATTCCCTTTTAAGGTCCTCACGAAGAAGACGGCTTCTCCTAAAAAAATTTACAGTTAAAATAGATCTTAACATCAAAAATCCACACAAATATTAGGAACCAAAAAAAATTGATGTTTGAGAACTTCAAATCGGACATGTGAACAAAATAAATATTTCTAACATTTCATTTAACTTATTGAAAAAACATATGTGGAAAGCAATCACTGAAGTAATAGTGTTGCACAGACAATTAAAGAGCATCTATTACAATATGTAATATTGAAAGATGTAGTTTATAATCATATTAATCGATACAAGCATAGAGAATGCAAGACTCAAGAATGATATGACAAGATAGATATTTGCCTTCACATATAAGTTGTCTAATTTATACAACCAAATTACAAGTTAAATTCATGTTAATCATTTACAAGTTAAATTCATGTTATCATTTGCAACAAATGAATAACAACATTCAATATTTATCATTTACCATACAAAAACTCCACATTAACAACATTCAATATTTATCGTTTACCATACAAAAACTCCACATTAACACATCTAAAAAATATATCATGTGTAGCTATATAAGATTTCATAATTTGCAATAAAATCATAGAAGTGATATTATTTAAGTTTTAGCAATCATCACACAAAATGTTATAAGGCATCCCTAACAAAGATATACCATGCATGTGAGCATCACAATTCTTCACACAAAATGTTATAAATCATAAAAGTTATATTATTTAAATTTTAACAATGTACTAATAGTTGTTTTTTTTGGAGTAATATATTTACCGGGGAAACCCTTTACCCAAAAAAAAAAAATAGTCTTTTCCACATTAAATTATCACATCAATGTACAAACAGTATTTTCTAGTGTAAGTTTTTTTTGGGTAAAGGGGAGTAATCCTGCACCCTGGTAAATATATTAACCAAAAGAAAAGTTTAAAAACAATGGATATGAGTGAAATCTCATATCTCAGCCCGTTACATAGGCATGAAGCTTACATAACAAGATACTACCTATTTTCTAAACAAGAAAACAAACCACTACTCAAATGATAACATAGGACATAACGAAAGAAAATTACTTCCTAGGACCTTGTAGCTTGGTGCCATACATGGTATTAAAGGCATCCAAATTCCCTGGAAGATCATAAACCTACTTCGCATAGTCATCGTAGTCATAGTCATCATACTCATCTTCAAACTCTTGGCCACCACCACCGAATAGATTAGCAGACTCATCAAATGGGTCAGCAACCACCTCATCATCAGAATCAGAAACCACGATATCTCCCACTTTAGAAAAAGGATTAACTCTCTTAGTAGAAGAGGCGGGCGGATTACAAGAATCACTAGTATTAGGAGCCACACCCGACTCCATCTCTTTCAAATCACTCACAAGGGGTTCTTGTGATGCAGCACATGTCTTAGTAGACTTATCTTCATTAACTTCCATTGTACGACCAGAATCCACATCCGTATTGGTGTCATCAAGAGCATCAAACTGGTTAGATGTAGAGATCGTTGTTCCACTCGAACTAGCCACATTAGAAGCATTCTTCTTATTGACTTCCACTTTCTTAGGTTCAGGAGGAGTCTTCTTGGGTTGATATTGAAATTGCTTACCCACAACAAGTTTAGTAAACCCTCCTTGACCCGGAATGGTAGACCCACCTTGCTTTCCCTTCTTCTTGTTATTAACCGTCTTGAAACCATCATTAACACGCTTAGTAGGCTGAGCAGGAGGTTCAACAACTTTAGGACATTCAATAAGAGTATGACCAAAAATCATACATTTATCACAATGAGGTGGTTTCCATTCATATTCAACCCGTATCTTCTCAGTAGTCGAACCCGACCCATCAAGTAACGGTATCTCAACAGTAAGGCTGTCCCTAAGCACCTCATCAGACTTCACTTCAATCATGCATCTAGCAAAACTACTACGGCCCCACGAGTCCTTGCACATTT
Organism: Chrysanthemum seticuspe; assembly: GCA_019973895.1. Classification (NCBI taxonomy): domain Eukaryota; kingdom Viridiplantae; phylum Streptophyta; class Magnoliopsida; order Asterales; family Asteraceae; genus Chrysanthemum; species Chrysanthemum seticuspe. The sequence goes on along the minus strand of BPTQ01000009.1, from coordinate 219,002,258 downwards.
GGCTAGTGAAAGCATCTAACGTTTTGGGCGTGCCTATCAATGTGGCAAGGAGACTAAAGCCATCATCAGAAAAAATAGCAAGAGGAACATCATGGAATTTAACCCACACCGGGATGTTGGTCAAATCCTCTTTAAGTAAATTGGTGTTCAATGTCTATGGTTTAAGAATAATAGGTACATTTCTAATCAACCAAGGACCGTTTTCAAGAACATCATCAACACCTTTCTTCGAATTGAATTTAAAGAAGAAGAACCCCTTTGCATTCATCATTACCTTTTGTATACCAAACTTAGCCCACGCATTGCGTACAAAGTAATCAACAACAGGAAAAGCAAGGCGTTGACCAAGGAAATACCGATACAAAGTATTCTTAAACCTAGTGTTCACCTCTTCAACCACTTTCATCGGGACAGAAAGATCCACACCATTAGCTTTTTACTACACTCCAACCTACGAAAGTTTGACGTGTGTTTCTTTGGTTCAGTAGAAGTAACACCAGTATACGATGAAGAAGGTTGTTTCAAAGCATACACACCAACCTTCTCAATACGATGAAGAAGGTTTTCTAGTGTAAGTTGTGTATCACGTTAAATTAATTAAAAAAACAAACAAATATAAAAATAAATAAACATGACATAAACGAATGTAATTAATAATTACAATAGAACTGGAGATTCTATAAAAATATGTAACAATAACATGAGGTTTTGTTATCGTGATTCATCTAAAGAAATCACAAAGAGCTTGAGGTTCTTTAAAATTATAACAATAACATGAGGTTATTTTATTTTGATTCTATTCATTGTAATAGAACTTGAGGTTATACCATAAATAACCATAATCATAACATGATGTTATGATACCTTTTGATTTTTTTATTTATTTTATTAGAACTTGAGGTTCTAATTATTTTTTCTATAACAAAACATTAAGGGTTTTTTTTTTTTTTTTTTTTTTTTTTTTTTTTTTTTTTTTTTTTAAAAATTAATTATAATCATAATATGAGGTTATGATACTTTTTGATTCTCTTGACGAGATCATAGTAAAACTTGAGGTTTTATTTTTTTCTTAACATAACATGAGGTTATGTTATTGATCCAATTCTTCAAGTAAATAACAATACAACATTTAATGTTCATGTAAACTATAAAAAATTGAAGATATAAATTTTTTTTTGATACTCCTTGTGTAACCACAAAAGAACATTATCTATCACAATTTATAATTTCGATAATTATATTATGCAAATTTACTAGAGGAAACATGCTATAAAATTCGTGACAATGTTCTTTTTGATATCTTCGGATATTTATTTACACATCACATTATATCCAAGCATGCATAATATTATCCTATCAATAACCAAAATCATAAACACGTGCGCCTTTGTAATATGTAAGATAAAATACATGTGTTACTCATGTCACAAATTAATACTCCTTCCGTTCAATAATAATTGTTCACTTTGACTTTTTTTA